>ML841264.1:31931-54225 GCA_009831015.1 Picea engelmannii | reverse complement strand
CAAGGGGAAAACCAGTGAGAGAGGGCTTTGTATTATTTATGAGCTTCTGAGAAATTCTTTTACAACATATTCATCTTCAGAAATTTACACAAACTTATCTAGACATTCATGTAGCTTTGCTCCTCGATTTCTAAACCAGAAATCCGTACAACTGTACGGCTGTCCCAACAATTAATACTGCACGGACTATCTCGGAATTCGTGCCAAAACTCTGTTAAGACACATTTTCTGTGCCACTAAATGTTGTTCGGCAGCCTTGGAATGCATGCCAATACTCCCAGAAATTGTAGTTGTTGTCTCTTTTCTTCAGCTCGACCTCTCTCTTGCTCTCTCTTGTTTTCTCAACAAGAATACTTGAACTCCTCTTGTTCTCTCAACAAGAATGCGTCAACTACCCAAGAATGGGTGCGCCCTCTTGCCCAAGTCGACCTCATGAGGGAAGGTGAGGAGTTTTCTAATCTAACGGTTGAGATTAGATTAGATGGGTGGTTGAGATTTGGTGTCTCTTCACTCAGCCTCACTTTAATCATAAAGTCACATTTTAATTTGCATCTCACAAATTAAATGACTAGGACCCACATTCGACACTTTCTCCCCCTTAGGCACCTAGGGAAGAGAAACACTTGCCTTGGTACTTTATTTTAATTAAAAAATTTAACAATTCACAATCTATCTTGACAAAGTGGCTCATCTAGCCAAGCTAACAATCTGCAAAGCTCAATCCAATCCAAGCTAATCCCAAAAGCTAACCTTCTCCATGAGATATCCTCTCCTTTTATAAGTTGAAGAGGATAAGGTGAGGGGGTTAGGATGATCCCACTAAATCATGAAAGAGAGTAAGATCCAAACCATTCAGATGCCACCTCACCATGGAAGCTTCTCCTTCTAGAGGCATTGGGAAGATGCTCGTTTTTCCCATGTACGAGCATTTTCGCACCTTGCCTATATATAAACTTGCGAACACTTCGCGACCTAGCTATGGTGCAGCCTGCGAAAATCATGCATTTTCACACCCTAGCTATAGTGCAACATGCATAAATCCTCTTTAATAGGGTTTTTACAAAGGGAAATGCAATTTCTTTTTTCAGGAAAAATTCTTCTCCCTTCTTTCTTTAGGAAGTCAGGCCACTGACCCCTCTGAAGGCAACATATAGGTTTACATCATTAACGGTCATAGGTATGACAAAAATAATGTGTAACACCAGGGATTTTAGCCTTTTTAAAAGAAGACAAAACAACTTTTAGTTCCTCCTTTGAAACACCTACTTCCAATCCAACATTTAATTCTTCTTCAAAGAGTCTAGGGAAGAACTTGATCACCTTCACTATCTTACCAATATTAGAGGCCCCATTATCTTTAAACAAATTTTGAAAGTGTTTGTTTCCTGTTGATGCCAAATCCTGGAATGAAGAAACCCTGATACCATCCTCCCTTTCCAATTCCCAAATCGTATTGAAGTTTTTCTAATATGCAACATACTTGTGGAAGAACTTGTTATTGTTGTCTCCCTCTAAAATCCAAATAGATTGACTCTTAAGCCTCCACTTGGTATCTTCTAAGACCAACAAAACCCTCTTTTTGTTCTTCGAGTCCTGTAGTTGTCATACCTCTTCTTTTGAAAAGATACCACTAGAATTTTGATCAAAGATAAACTCTATGGTTTCCTCCACATCCTTCAACTCATTTTGATTGTCTAATCGTTTATCCTTAGCCCAAGATATTTTCAATTTTTGTATCCTGATCAAATTGTTAGAGAATTGATACATCACAGAGGAACCAACATCATAGTCAAACTTTCTCCAATTCTTTTCGAAAAGAGATATGAAACTCTCATCCTGAAGCCATGCATGATTAAATGTAAAGGGAGATTGGGTTTTTTGATCCAACTCTTCAAACTATAATAAAATAGGCACATGATAAACAATCCCTCCTGAACCAACCCAAGTTTTATACTTTCCAGTCTCCTTTATAAACTTTCAGCTACAAGGAATCGATCTAGTCTCTTTGCAATCCCATCCCTACCTCTTTTGGAATTCCACCAGGGCAAGATTACTTTGTGAGGCTCAACATCCACTAGGTTAAGGTCTTTGAAAGTATTAGAGAAATAATCAGCAAGAGGGATTGTGCTTACTCTTTCACCCTATCATTCCTTTGCATTTAATGTCAAATTCATATCACCTCCAAGAATCAAATTGTCTCCTTCTAAAAACTGTTGATATTTAATATTGTCCTATATATAAAGTTGGTGGCACCCTTTTCTTTTCAAGGTAAAAATTACAAAATTTTGCAACCATAATCTATAAAGTTGTAAAAAAAACCTTAAAATTGACCATTGAATCGAAAAGTGGTGCTCCCAACATCACATTTTAAATGAAAAAAAAACATATTGATTTAAAAAAAAAAAAAAAAAATTCCCCACTAATCACCTTTTCCCCCATTGCTTTCCGCATCCCATCCCGTTAGTGCCAAAGGGTCGTCCCTCCCTCCTAAAAAGAGTTGTTTTGTTTAATTTTGTATTTTTTTTAAAAAATACTATGTATTTTCATTTAAAATGTTTGTATATTTTTTCCCGAAGAAAAAAATTATTTGTATCAATTTTCAAGAAGAAATCAAATACACATAAGTTGGCCTCTAGGTCCTAAAACCAACCTCCCCAGACTGTAATAAACTACTGCTACTTGCAACACTACCTCACATTTCATCTTTGAACAACCCATCTGAGTGATCAAAACATTCCAACAAGATAAGCCAAAACATTAACAGTTCATTCTATAGATCGTATCTAAGACTATTATAAAAATAAACATTCACGTTGTCCATCAAAAAATATTTTTTTGTATTGTTTACTGAGGGGAATTATCTTTGAATTCTTTCTCAATCAACACACCCTATTGAATAGTCAAATCTTTCTTTGAAAGAGTATCTGCTTTATGCTTGAGTTCTCTTTAAACATGATTAAAGGAAATTTCTTCGAAATCACCTCTCAATACATGTACTCTGTTCATAATAGGCCTTAAGACCAGATTAGTGATATTGCTCTTTCCATTTAACTAGTCAACTACTAGCTTATAATCACTTGGAATTTGGATCCTTTTCACCTTGTGTTCCAGCGCAATCTTCAGCAGAATCCAAAGTGAAAATAGTTTATCTATATTATTAGAGGCAATTGCAACACCATACTTCATAGTAAAGTGATGAGAGTTATTTAGAAAGAGAATGGACCCTGCACCACACTCAGCTAGTGAGCCCTAGCTTGATCCATCGAAGAAACCCCGTTCCTTTGAAAGATATATAAAAGGGGTTTGGAGTTTCCTTGAAATAGATTTCTTAAGAGACTTCCTTCCCATCAAAAGACAATCTAATCTAATGAGATAGTCTGCCCAAATTCAGCTCTAGACCTTCAAAGATCGATCAATTTTTGGAGAGTCAAAATCCTCACAAAGCATAACATGGCATAGACTTAAAAGAACAAACATTTTTTTCAAACAACCAACCTTCAAAGCAATCTAAGAGAGTAGGATTGGTCCAATGATTCTGGATATTAAATATTTGAAAAAAATCCTTCCATACAACTTTGGAAAAAGAGGAATGGACAAAAAGATGATCTACTCATTTGTTGTCCTTTTTTCATAGGTAACACCATCCCAGACTGATCCAATTCCTTCATTGACCCACGTTAAAATTTTATTTGGAAATTCCAACCACATAAATATTCCGAATTTTAAAGGACAAGGTAACTTCCATGTTACCTCCCACCATCATTGCCTTTCCACTGCTACATTCTCGCTTATTTTAGAAATATAACCAAGCTTGTAGTTAGAGTCCTTGTTGTATCATTTATAGACCAACAAAGTTTATCATCTCGGTTTGAAAGACAAATGGAATTGTGTTTAAGAGAATCAATATAATGGTTCCATTTCTTTGCCAACTCAATCCATATTCCAAGTCTTTAGCTGACTTCTAGACTTGTATGCCTTCATGATGAATCTCTTCCCTTGAAGCATAAACTAGAGTAGTTATACCATTGTTATGAAGGTACAACCTAAGAGGCTATGGGAGTCTATAATTTTCCCCACAACCGATCCATGAGTCCTCAATGATTTTCACTAGAGTGCCCTTTCGAATGTTCCAAGAAACCCACAGGTTGATTATATCATAGGATTTAACTAGTCCTTTCCATAGATTTGAACCACCTCTAAAATATTTAAATATTTGGATATCAATACCTTCCCCCACAATCCTTTGTTAAACAACATTCACCAAAGAGTCTTGGTTGTTAAATCCTATCCAAAGATATGTGATTTTTTAAAACCTCATCCATCATATTCCTTTAAAGTTGAAATTCTTGACCATTTGACAAGGGGTATACCCTGTCTTTCCTTGTTGCTTGACCAAAGAAAGCTATAGAACGTATTTTGAATCCTTTCAATTCTCTTTGGAATGTGAGCAATGGAAAACCAATAGACGAGTATAGTCTCAAGAACATACTTAACCAATACCAACCTTCCTCCCCTTGACAACCATCTATGATACCAACAATCAATTCAGTCCTCAATATTTTTGATCAACCATGATAATCAATCCCCTTTTTTATAGTTATTTGGGTTTAAAAAGAATCCCAAGTACTTGAATCCAATATCAAGGGGATCCATCCTCATTGGAAAAATTTGAGCCACGTTTCTCTTCATATTATCACTCAGATTGTTATATAAGATATATGATTTATTCAAGTTTAGTTCCATCCTTGTCAACTTGCATAAGGAATCAAGGACAATGTTAAGGTATCTTAATTCCCTAAGAGTTCCTCTCCCAAAGAGAAGAATGGAATTAACAAACAAAAAGTGTGTAATAACAATCATACTTGCTATGTTGATCCCTGTTAAGAATCCATTTCGACTGACATCCAAGATTAGTGTGCTTAAAGCTTCTACAACTATAAGAAACAAAAAGGGTGCCAATGGACATCCATGCTTGAGGCCCTGAGTTGCCCTGAAAACTTGTGACAGTGAACCATTGACCAATGTAAAAAAATAGGCTGATTCCAGACACACCATAACCCAACTAACATATTGTATATTCATGCTTGTTTGTAAAACCACGAATCTCAAGAAGAGCCAATTGACTTTATGATATGCCTTGGAGAGATCAATCTTCATTATCACCGCTACTTGCTTCCCTCCTTTGAATGAATGGAAAATTTCATGTGTTGTCCCAACCACATCATGAATCTGCCTATTGAAAAAAAAATCCAAACTGTTCATATGAAATTACTTGAGATAGAGCTTGTTTAAGTCTATTAGCAATAATCTTCAAAACAATCTTATACATTGAATTGCAAAGTGAAATCGGCCTAAAGTCCTCGAGGGTGATTAAATTGTTCTTCTTGGGTATCAAATCTATAAACATTGCATTCAAGGCTCCCAACATTTTTCTGGATTTCTTTGACTCCTCAACAAACCTAAGAAGATTGTCCTACAAGAGATATAGAAGCCCAAATAAAACTTGACGGTCGAGGGCTTTTAACCTTTTTAAAAGAAGACAAAACAACTTTTAGTTCCTCCTTTGAAACACCTACTTCCAATCCAACATTTAATTCTTCGTCAAAGAGTCTAGGGAACAAATTTATCACCTTCATTATCTTACCAATATTAGAGGCCCCATTATCTTTAAACAAATTTTGAAAGTGTTTTTTTCCTGTTGATGCCAAATCCTGGAATGAAGAAACCATGATACCATCCTCCCTTTCTAATTCCCAAATCATATTGAAGTTTTTTTGATACAAAACATACTTGTGGAAGAACTTGGTATTGTTGTCGCCCTCCAAAATCCAAATGGATCAACTCTTAAACCTCCACTTGGTATCTTCTAACTCCAACAAAACCCTCTTTTTGTTCTCTAAGTCCTGTAGTTGTCGTACCTCTTATTTTGAAAAGATACCACTAGAATTTTGATCAAAGATAAGCTCTATGGTTTCCTCCACGTCCTTCAACTCATTTTGATTTTCTAATCGTTTATCCTTATCCCACAATATTGTCAATTTTTTTGATCCTGATCAAATTGTTAGAGAATTGATACATCACAGAGGAACCAACATCATAGTCAAACTTTCTCCAATTCTTTTCGAAATGAGATATGAAACTCTCCTCCTGAAGCCAAGCATGATTAAAAGTAAAGGGAGAAGGGTTTTTTTGATCTAGCTCTTCAAACTGTAAGAAAATAGGCACATGATAAAAAATCTCTCCTGAACCAACCCAATTTTTATACTTGCCAACCGACAACTTTGTTAGCAATGACTACATAGAGATAACTCATAATATAGAAGCCTCAATAATTATTTATACTTGCTCATAGTTTGAGAAGGATTTTAGAATCCTCATATACACCAATTCGTTAAATTGTAGATTGTTGGAAATCAATTGATTCTAATTTCATAGATGGTTGTACATAGTCATATATGGAAATCTCATCAAAGTAAGTTTAGCAGGGATTCCCAATGTATAGTTGGAACCCAACTAGAATTATTCAATACCATCAAAATCTCTTCAAGCATAATTTGATTGTTAACAGGGCTGAAACGGAACCCATTGCTGCAAATAATTTAGAAAACCATGTATATTAACATAAAATATTAAGGTTATGGCATGCAAAGTTAAGAGTAGAACAAATGTTCCTAATTATTTTTTTAGTTGAAACTATGATATCAAGACCCAGGTAACAATGTGTGAAGCTAAGGAATCCCCAAGTTTTTTGTAGAAAACGAAGGGTAGTTAGACCACCCCTGCACTAGATTAGGATACAACTTGGTTCATTTTAAAAGCACCAACAATTTTTAACATCAGAGTGAAATACAAAATACCAAATTGTCCTACCCCAATTGTTGTGACCATGTTACACTCTAATTGTAAGTCCTTTTACATGAAGTGTAATGTTTATATAGCTAATCAATAAAAAGTTGCGTGGAAGTAATTTTTAACCAAATAGGTACCTACATAAGAGGATCAAGAACACATGATTTACATGGGTTGCCCATATTTACAATTGTCACAAGTTTTGGTATTGTTTCACTTTTTGTTTTTCTTTTGAAAGTGTTTTGTACAATCAATATGTAGAGGCAATCAAAGAATTATACACCCTACATAAGATGGATATTTTTGACATAAAAAGAGATAGTTTGCATCACTAACCATATTCTTTGGCTTTTAGAGAAAACATTTACACCTTTCACAAATTAAAAATGTGTTAAAATATCCTAATCTAGCTATCAATTAATCCCATGTAAGGTTTTGAATAATGTAAATAATGACTTGGAGGTGTTGTTACCAAATTAAAATTTGTATATTTTAATTTGATTTGAAATATTTAACAAACAAAATGTAATAGTGTTAAGTACACAATTCATTATTTAAAATGAATGACATAAAGTATAGTTGATACTACACCGAGCTTAAACAACATCAAAATAAAATAATGATCAAATCAATTGTCAAATTTGAAGTGAAATTTCAAGTTGATTGTATGGTAAAGAAGAGGTGAAGATCAATGATGATTATGGATTGCAGAGGAGGATTTGTTCATGTTTTAATAGTATAATGATTCTTTGTCCATAAACCAATATACACATGTGGGATAATTTATGGGATCGTAGAAGGTGGAAAGTTGTTTTGAAAACCACTAATAAGGCCTCCATAAACTACTCTAATGTTGAAATATTGTATCTGCAAAGAGTATTCTATTTATTATTGACGTATTATTTATTAGATCAATCCCCTTTTGTGGATTGATCTTTTCGGGTATTGTAAATGAAAAAATCCCCTTTTGCGGATTGGTCAAACCCTAATTGTAATATGCATAATGAGAAGTCGGCCCCTAGAATTAATCAAAGTGGTTATAATGATCCGGATTTTATGAGCATAACGAAATGAATACAGATTATTAACAGGTGCTTAACACAAAATAACAGAGATACAGTAAAACTAGTTTTCTATTCAATAACGAAATAAGATGAAACTGTAAAATGCAGCGGAAACAAGCTTGTTGGAATGGTGGCGGCTTATCTCTGAGAAGAGATGTGACGGCTGCGCGCATTCGCAAGAAGAATATTACAATGAGGATTTGAAGGCATTTTTACAGTAAACAAGAATGCCAAAAACCCTAGACATCCAAAAACCTAACTCTTGGAGATAAAGCGCCAAAAGTCATGTGGGCCCCGTTTGGGTAAGTTAGTACATCAACTTCTCGGGGTCGTAACTTTTGCATACAATCTCTGTTTTAGGTGTGTGATAGCCCGTTGGAAAGGTATCATCGAGGAGATTAATTTTGGGGGCTCAATAGTTCCTTTGGATATCATTGAGGAGCTCGATCCCGAAAAACCTTCATTTAGGCCCTCAAAATGGCCCCAAAAGTTAAAACTGCTAAAAATAGTAAATTGCCAAAATTGTTAGAAAACTATTTTGAGCTAGTTGGAAAAGGTGGGTGGCACCGATATCCATATGTATCATATAACCACCCAGAAGGATAAGTCGACCCTGCCAGTGAAAAGACACGTCCTTTCAACACATGCCATATTGTATAAATAAAGGAGGCCAATGCCTCATTTGTTCACTCACTCACTTGTTCATCAGAGCGCAAGTTTGGAGCTGTAGTTGGAGAAGAAGGAAGAGAGAGAGAGGTACATACTTGGGAGATGACTTTCTTTATTGTTTGGTTTATTCTCTTGGCATTGCATTGGCTATCTATATTAAGGAATTTTTTGCTGGGTTTTCTCCCCCATGAGGGTTTCCCAGATAAATGATGTGTCTCTTGTGATTTTGTATTTCTTAGTGATCCTATCTATGTTATGGTTATCTAGTGAATTGAAAAGAAACCTAATAATAACTTAAACTCTAACATGGTATCAGATCTAAGCTGAAGAGAGAATCTTTCACAAGAAGAAGAAAAATGTAACTGTTGTCATACATGAAAATTAGGGCTTTTTATTGAAGAAGATTTTCAGCCTCAAAATCATATAGAAAAGTGTGCCCTAGCCCAAGGAACTCTTTGGCACCTTCAATGCACCTTATTAGTGGGTAGATCTCCCAGAAAGTGAAACCCTAGTTTTCACAAAGTACTAGAAGTACCAGAAAACCAGAAGCACCAGTCCAGAAATCTGTTGGTCAAGTTTGAGGGGGTTAAATTTGGATTTTTAGAAATCTGATTGCACCAGCTTACTCGCCTCAACTCAGTACATCTATCCCCTAGATCAGAATTTCAAAACTTGAAGTTTGAAAAATTAGGGTTTCCTCATAAAACCTTAAGTTGCAGTATCAGTTGAGGTATCAGCTGCAGTAACAGTTGCAGCACCCTTGAAGTTTTAAAAGGGGTTGGTAATTATTACCGTTGCTACCAGATGGTGCCACTACTTGCAAATTTCATCAGAGGTATGTACTCACACATGTTTAAATGGTTAAGCTTTAAAGGGTATTTGCAGGAGAAGGGATCTCTTGCCATAGATCCAGAAGGATATCAAGATCCAATACATTCAGAGGAATAATGCAACCCAGGTTTGATTACTCTGATATGCATCTATTTGTTATGACATCATTTTGATCTAGGTTGGATGTTGAAGCTATGACCATCATACTAACCTTTGGTCAAAAATTAAAGTCAAGGTATTAGATGGATTAAAGTTGAGATCATAGAGTTTACCCTCTAACCCAACCTTCTATCAAGATAACATATTGTCTTAGTACAAGAAGACAGGTTGAATAAAGCACTCGTCATCTTGAGTGAAGGAGACTTGGAAGAAAAGCAACACACTCATTTTTTAGGACAAGGCTCCAGGTTCCAGGTTCCAGGTTTAATTAATTAAGTTGATAAGATTCAAATTTGCACATGACAAGTTGATGACTACCCCTTTACAAGTAAACACTATAGTTGATATCAGTCCTTGAAAAGTATTATACTTGGTAGCATGTGAGAATATTGAGATAAATGTTTAATGTAATCATTTTCCAGATACAACTAACATCTCCTCTAGAATAAACTTCTTGTGTTAGTTCCAGGTTGCCATGGAGGAATGTTTGATCACAACACTATAAGAGTGGTGACCTCATTTCGTATTGTATTTCTTACTTTTGATCTTTGCTTCAGACAAGTCAAAAGTGATAGCTCTAAAGGAGCTACTGTGATGATTATTCATGCTATTGTTTTATCTACCATTATCAAAAGAGTATTATTCTTGCTTGTTGTTTTGTTGACTTTGTTTCAGGTCACAGGTGATGACCTTGAGGAAGCTATAGTGAAGGTTGCAGAAGGAAACATATTAGATGAGATATGAAGCAGGTTATGTACATGACCATATACACTCATGTACCAAAGAAGATGAAGAAGAAGCCATCTTTTTAGATTCAAAGTATCTCATATGAAGATGATTGAAAGGAGCAGAAGGATCCAAAGATGACCGAACATTAGAACAATATCTCACAATAGAATTGTTCAAAGGTTAATGAAGCCACCTTGAGGGGAAGCATAACTTGTTTGAAGCCTGGCTCAGTCTTTCATATTTAGACTTGGTATTCAACACCAAGTATACCCTGTAAGATATGATTACATCCTTGTAGAGTCAGAATAAATCGAGAGTAAGCCTGATCTCAGAAAGGATCAGATGAAGAGACAACTTCCAGGATTGGGAGACAGATGCCGTGAGAAGACTAGATCGTAGCTTCAGAAATTTCTAGGAGATATGAAATCTCCTGGGAAGATTCCCTTGTTTCAGTAACAAAGAAGAAATCCAGTAAGAAAGACTAGGATATGGATTCTTCCGTGAGACTAGAAGAGAAGTCAGTATTGACTTCCAAGATTGATCTATACAGATCAAGCATGTTGCATATGTACAAATCCTGATGTGTGTCCAGAGGATTCTCCCAGCAAAAGGGAGAAGACTATGACGAGACACTTACTCCAGTAATTGAATAAATATTTCCAATATTTATGAAGACAACCAGAACAACCATGATTCATATATAGTATGATATGCAGGGGGATAAATCCCCATATTTAAAATTGAGTGGCAGTTGGTGCGATACATTAGTTGGGTCATGGAAACATGACTATGATAAAAGATAGCGTTACCTCCATGGAAGAAGAAGAGCTATCTTTAGTATCAGTTATTGAGCCACTCTCTGTTTTAGATGAAGCTGTTTCCGTGATAGAATAAAAGGAGTTACTCACAGATTTCAACAGCCACAGTGAGGAATCAGGATGAAGCAATCATTCTCATCCTTAGAGTAGGTGTAGGTGCAAAGTCCCAGTTCCAGAAGGAACAGTTGCAGAAAGAGGAGAGGAAATACTCTCAATTTGTGAGACAGATAGTGCTTTGCAAAGAGCACATAGAGGTAGCACACGATTGTGCATATTGAGTTGCAGCTAAGCAAGTATACCAGATTGGTACAATGCAATGAGAAACTCTTATTTGAAGATTGAAGATAAAAAAACTCATGTCTTCCAGTTGAAGGAAGCTCTGTAGAGCTTGGTATGAAAGACTTGATAGTTTTCTAACGAGCTTGGGCTTTACCAAGAGTAAAGTTGATTCTAACCTTTATCTCAAGGTTATGAATGATGAGCCAAGTGATGTTACTATTATATGTAGATGATGTATTCTTGACAAGATGAATACAAGCTCATCACAGATTGCAGAAGAAGCTCGCTACATAGTTTGATGGAAGACCTAAATGCATTATCTCTTAGGTCTTAAAGTTTGGCAGAACATAGAGAAGATCTTCCTTAAACCAAGGGAAGTATACAGTTAAAATTGAAAAGGGTTGACATGTTGAAATGCAAATCCATGTACACACCCATGGAAACGAAGTTGAAGCTCCTGGTAGATACCTCGTCATAATTGGTCGATGCTACTCTGTACAGAAAAATGATTGGTTCAGTGATGTATCTGATGAATACCAAGGTAGATATATGTTTTGCCTTGAGTCAGTATCCGGTAGAACCTAGACGTGTTCACATTATTGCTGCAAAACATATGATGAGATACCTTACGGGTACGTTGGATTTTTGTCTCTATTATACTAGAGATCATGACTTTAGACTGAGTGGTTACATCGATTCAGATTGAGCTGGAAGTGTTTCTGATAGAAAGAGCACTTCAACATGTTGTTTCAGTCTGAGGTCAACCATGATCTCATGGAAGAGTAGGAAGCAATTCAACATTGCTCCGAGCACGACAGAAGTGGAATACATTGTTGCATGTTCCTCTAGTTGTGAAGCCTTATGGCTTCAGATGTTGTTGATTGATCTATTTGATTTGGAGATGGAAGCCATCATGATTCTATGTGATAACCAAGTTGTATAAAAATGATGGAGAACCATGTGTTCCATGATGAGTCAAAACGCATAGAGATCCGATATCACTACATCCGTGACATGGTGTAGAGAGGAGCCATAAAGCTCCAATATGTTAGCACGAATGAACATGTTGCTGATGTGTTGACCAAGCCTCTATCTTGTGTAAAGTTTGAGAACTTTTGAGATAAGCTTGATATAGTCCGAAAGGACCTCCCTCGAAAGGGGGACTAGTGTTGATGTGCCAGCTTAATTGCTGTGTTGATGTGGCAGCCTAATGTTGTGATGCCAACTTAATTGTTGTGATGATGTGCCAGCCTAGTGTTGTGATGCCAGCTTAATTGTTGTGATGATGTGCCAACGTAATTGTTGTGATGCCAGCCTCGTGTTTATGACATGCCAGCCTCGTGTTGTGATGATGTGCCAGCCTCGTGCTATGATGATGTGTTAGCTTAATTGTTGTGATGTCAGGCTCGTGTTGATGACATGCCAGCCTCATGCTGTGATGATGTGCCAGCCTCGTGCTGTGATGATGTGCCAGCTTAATTGTTGTGATGCCAGCCTCGTGTTGATGATGTGCCAACCTCGTGTTGTGATGATGTGCCAACCTCGTGTCGTGATGATGTTCCAGCTTAATTATTGTGATGCTAGTCTCTTGTTGATGACATTCCAACCTCGTGCTGTGAGGATGTGTCAGGATCGTGTTGTGATGATGTGTCAGCCTCGTGTTGTGATGATGTGTTGACAACTTTGTGTTGTGATGCCAGCTTCATGTTGAAGACACTCAGCCTAGTGCTGATGTTGATGATGCTCCAGCCTTTGTGCTGTTTTGTTGTTGTTATTGATGATGATGATGTATTAGTGTTATACTAAATTTCCATGTTAATGCAGATGTTGATGATGCCACTCCAACTTCTTGCTGAAGATGATGTTGATGATGCCACTTCAGCTTCTTGTTGAAGATGATGATGCCACTCCAGCTTCTTGTTGAAGATGATGATGTTACTTTAGCCTCATACTAAAGATATTGATGATATTACTTTAGCCTCATGCTAAGGAAGATGATGATGTTACTTTAGCCTCATGCTAAAGAAGATGATGATGCTACTCCAGCTCCATGTTGTGAACAATGATGATGAGAAAAACTTCTGATGATTTATAGATATGCCAGTTAGTGTTCCAAGATGATGTTGCCCTCTCTCTCGCCTGATGCTGTTGTAGAATACCCTTCTTGTTAAGGGGAGTGTTGAAATATTGTAATTGCAAAGAGTATTCTATTTATTATTGATGTATTATTCATTAGATCAATCCCCTTTTGTGGATTGATCATGTCAGGTATTGTAAATGACCAAATCCCCTTTTGCGGATTGGCCAAACCCTAATTGTAATATGCATAATGAGAAGTCGACCCCCATAATTAATCATAGTGGTTATAACCACCCAGAAGGAGAAGTCGGCCCTGCCAGTGAAAAGACGCATCCTTTCAGTGCCTGCCAGATTGTATAAATAAAGGAGGCCAACGCCTCATTTGTTCACTCACTCACTTGTTCATCAGAGTGCAAGTTTGGAGCTGCAGCCGAAGAAGGAAGAGAGAGAGAGGCGCATACTTGGGAGAGGACTTTCTGTATTGTTTGGTTTATTCTCTTGGCATTGTATTAGCTATCTATATTAAGGAAGTTTTTGTTGGGTTTTCCCCCCCATGAGGGTTTCCCAGGATAAATGATGTGTCTCTTGTGATTTTATTTTCTCAGTGATCCTATCTATGCTATGGTTACCTAGTGAATTAAAAAGAAACCTAATAATAGTTTAAACTCTAACATATAAAATCCATATACACATAACCACTCTCAAATCCATATACACATGAACTAATTTCTAGGATTGTGGAAGGTGAAAAGTTGTTTGGAAAACCACTAATAAGACCTTTGCAAATAGATCTCGAAACCAAATAAGGTATGCAATAGAGTTAATGTAAATTAGTGGCTAAATAAATGGGTTCTCATTTTTTTACCATTGTAATGAATATATCCATGGCACTTATACAAATAAGACATGTCGACATTTATCAGAGAGTAGTTATGTTAGTTGAAAATCCAAAAAGTTGGTAATTGAATGTAGTGTACATAGGGAGGTACCCAAGGGGAATAATTTTAGATAGGTGGCCACATAGTGTGAAAACAATAATTGTAAGAAGGTTTACTAGAAGCTTCCTAAGAGATTAGATAGAACTATATAACGAAGTAGAAGTAATGTAATGAAATGTATTGTGAAGTATATTGTAATTGTAGCAAGCATTGCTTGTGGAGTGATTTCCTCCCTTGAGGAATAATTAATGGTGTTACACTACTTCAAGGGTTTTCTTGACATTCTTGTGTTCATTGTGTGAATCTTTTGTTCTTAAATTAATATCTATATTCTATTTTAAGATCTATTAAATACACAACAATTGATATCAAAGCTCTTTCTTGGGCCAAAAAAAGGAAGACTTTTTTTTGAAGGGATATTATGAAAGTGTGTAAACCATAAAAATGAGTTAAGATAGATTTACCCATGCTAACACTTCCGTGTAATAACTCTACAAAAGGAGATCTATAATAGGAATATCTTGAGGCACATCAGTCACAATTTTCACTACCCAATAACTAGTTTTGATCCTGGGGAAAAGAATAACCAATTACACTAAAAGTGATGATCAACACAACCAAAATTACACGTGTGACCCAAGTTAATTTACGAGGTTTTTTTAATCCACCTATGAGATAAACACAAAATACGTGTAGGATCATCATTAGAACCATCATACTTGCCGACCATCGATGAATTGACCGTATTAACCAACCATCTCTAGTTCTAGCTTTGGCTTTGACTTTGGCTCTTAGCTAGCTCTTGGCTCTAACTTTGGCTTCTTGCATTTACAAGGTCCAAAAAAGTTATAAAACCATTGATCTAATTATTTTTTTGGATTTAAACTAAAGAGGAATCACTCTCAATTTTTTCAAAATGAGTTTTCCAATTAAGTGTGCATTCTCATTGATTTAACCATTTTTGTTTTATTTATCTACTATTAAAATCTGCTAAAGTTAACTGCTTGTGCAAAGAAAAAACTACAGGGGAAATCTTGCTACAAACTACGAATTACTGTGCAAAATTTCAAAACAGAGACAAACTCAACAACAAGATATAAAACACATCCACGTCAACTCCCACAAAGATTTTGAACAAGAGAAAAACCCTTTCAACATTAAAAACCTCCAAAATTTGATTAATAAGAGGACTAATTACAAAGGTTAGATGTACAAAGGAGATACATATGTAATGTTCTTCCTTGCCCCTAGTATCAAAAACAATATTTAAATGCTTTGTTTCAATGTGCTTCCTCTGATCACTGTGACCTTCATCCTCTTCCTTTCCCCTTGCTTTGCCCTTCTTTTCCCTCCTTTGGTCCTTCAAATTACAAGACAATGGATTATTGTTTTCCCCTCACTCTTTATACTTTTTCCCATTGTTCTCCTCTCAAGTGTCACTAGTTACAAGTCCCTACAAGAGGCAATTACACCTTGGCATACATTATTTTCTCATCTTCCCACCTTCCAACTCCACTTGCCCCTTCTAGGGTTTGACAATTGCACTCATGAACTATTCCCTTTACTAGCAATATTGTTTTTCCAATTCAAAATAAGATTGCATTCTTTTTGTTTTTGAACCATTGAAAATAATGTGGTGTCCACATGCAATTGGAAGGATTTTCAACAAGATCCTTTAGGAATCAAGAATCTTGGAGTTGAAAGTTCTTTGAACCTAAATTTCCATTTATTAACTTGTACTCTAGATCAAGTGTGTCATCATCAATGTTTCTCCATTTCCCTATTTTCACATTATTAAAATTCCTTTTCATGAACTAATAATATTATTAGAGTTATTCGAATGGTGAATTATGCATGGGTGAGCTACTAGCTAGTGGAATGCTTATAAATAGAGGGAATTCTCTGGGTCATGGAGGAGAAAGAATGACATATACAACAAAAACTCTATCAAAATTTTGTTAGAATTGGTACTTAGTCATAAATTCCTTGAATTAGTTAAAATCTGGGAATAGAATTGTGTTATGGTATGAATCCATTCATAAGTGGATTTGTAGCCTTCATGATGAGTTTATTGGGTGGAGGATCCACCATTGACATAGATTTTTCTTTCTAAATTTAGTTAGGACAATGGTTGTGGACCCACACAACTCAATGGTTTTAGGGAAATAATTTTTTTTCAAGTATGGCTAGTAGAAAACTAGTTGGCACCAAGAGAGTTGGCCATGGCAAGGAACTAAGGGTTGGAATTTCCTTGGAACTATCAAAACGACATTTTGGGGTAGGTATAATGAGTTTGTTTAAAAAATATGTTTTTTTTCTTCCTTTGGTTAATTTCGTTCCTAAATATATATCAATTGAATTGATATATTGTCATGGTACTAACATGGATATTGGTATGACAAATCTATTGTGTATATGTTTAACTATTCATGGTCACAAAGAGAATAAGGGGCCTTGGATGTTGAAAAATTGTCATTGCAGAGATATGGTCACTAAAACATGCAAAGGAAACATAAGAACTATGAGATGAGCATGGCAAGAGATAGCTTGTAGTGCATTCCATTAAGATAATAGAATCAAGACTTTGCATTTTCTTAAAAGGATAATGATAGTTAATTTTTCTCTTAACCAAAAATATTTAAAGGATGTTTACCAAGTGTTTGGCAAAATTATTGAATGTAAAATGTGGATTTCATTTGAGGAAAATTGAAAAATAAATTATGAATTCTTAATTGTTAATATGCTTATGAATTAAAGAGTATTTTTTTAGAAAATTATTGCTCCTTTGGATATTGTAAATTTGATTATGATATTTTCATGTATAAATGTAATTGAAAGTTTGTGGGCGAAGTGTGTGTGAAAATCTCTAAATGAATGTTATTAAGTTTACATGATTTGTAAATTCTCAAATCAACTTATGTATGATGAAATTGGTTGAGGAAACCATTGAACTCCCATGGAGAATCAAATAGATTTAGGTTGCTTTCTTAATGTATAGCTAAAGCTTGGAGTTGTTTGTCATGTGTTTGATATAATAATTGAATGAGTTTTGTATAATTTTGAGCAAATAAGGAACTCTTATTGCTTTTATCTTTCATTTGTTATCAATCTGGTTATGTGGTATTGGCCTAGAAGCATTCTAGTGCAATTAAATTTGTTGAACTGTGTGTTGATGTGATTTTAATAATGCATCTATAGGTGTTTTTCTTTGGTTTCAAACCAACTTCAAGATGAGTCTATATTGTGGGCCTATAAACCCCATTTTGAGTCCCAATATAAAGTTTATAGAGCCCAATTTCACGATTTAAGTGATTTCAAGAAAGTACCCTACCTGAAACCTCAAATTATTTTTGTTTTTGTCTCTCTGAAAAAATACTAAAAAAGTTATATCCAATGATGTTGTAGGTTGTGTTGATATTATGGTAGTTGCGGGAGGTATTTACCTCCACGTGTAAACCTGACAAGAATAGAAGACTCTGGGAAGCAAGAGAAACCCTAATGAGTTGGCTAATAACCCTAGAAGACTTGTCGGCTCAAGAAGATAATATGTATTAGGTTATTAGACTTCAAGAGAAGAAGACGGCTAGAAGAATTAATATATACTAAACAGACAAGTACCCAGAAGGAGAAGTCAGCCCCAGTAAGTCTGTCAGAACCACTATAAATACAGGGCGCCAGTCTCTCATTTGACACATCTCAACAATTGCAGAGAGCTAGTTCTGCACAGTGCAGTTGCAGTCTTGTGCGCATGTTTGGAGGAGAGCTGCTGGTGCAGCTAGAATTTACGTTTTAGCTTGGAATATCTCTTGGCTAGGGTTTGGAACATCTAATCAGTCTTTTTTGATGCGCTATCCTTGGGGAAAGGTGTGTTACCCCTTTGTATGGCTATCTAGTCTAGGGTTTGCTTCCAGAATGATTCTCTGTCAAGGTTAAGGTGCTCGGAGGGTGGCTTCGGCCTATGGTTGGGTGACAAGGGTATTGTCAATGGTAAAACGAGCACACATCCTTCATATTATAATAGGTTATGGGCCCACACCTCCTTCATTCAGTCTAAACACTGGAAGGAAGCATAGCCGCTAGGATATTGAGCTCGCTGAGGAACTGTCGCTAGGGTTACTAGCAGGAGCAACTTCCAAGACACTGCAGCTAGGGTTACTAGCAGGTGCAGTTGAAGAAACCCTAATCCTCTTGTTGAGGCACCTTAAGTGAATGGATTGACCTAATCTCTGGATAGATCAGTGTACCTTAGCCCAACGCATCTCCTGGTACTCTCAGAAAGCCAAGATGTGAAGTTTGAATCTCAGGTCAAATCTAGGGTTGACCAAGTCAAGTAGCCATGACTTACTCAATGAAGTCAGAGAACAAGATAGATGGAGCCTATAACTTCAGAGCATGGAAGACAAGGATTGACCTCATCCTTTCCAAGACTAAAGTGTTGGATATCGTGAAAGGAAAGATCGTGAAGCCGGAGTTTGAAGAAGGAAAATAGAAGGAATTGCAGAACATTGCAACTATGAAGAAGTTCAAAGACAATGATATCAATGCTATGAGTATCATAGTGGAATCTATAAAAGACCACTTGATACCATATATCTCCCATCTTGACTCATCGAAGAAGATGTACGATGCCCTAACAAATCTCTTCTCAATCAGAAACATTGGACAAGTAATGAGTCTGAAGAATGAGCTCCGTGACATGAAGATGAATGATGACGACAGCATAACATCATACTTTGTGAGAATCTCTCAGTTAAGAGATCAACTACAAGCTATTGAAGAAATCATCTCAGAGAAGGAGTTGGTAAACATAGTACTCAATGGTCTTCCCAAGACGTGGGATGCATTTGCCGCAAGCATGAATAGAAGAAAGGAGTATCCAACATTTGAAGAACTTTGGACTTGTTGTGCTCAAGAAGAATCAAGGATCAGTGCAAAAGAGAAACCCCAAAAGAAGTACGATGATAAAGCCTTCACAACAAGATTCAAGAACTTCAGGAACAAAAGGAAGTTTGGTTCAAGGAGGAAGCCAAATCAAGAGAAAGACATTTTAGAAGTACAATGCTTCAACTGTCGAAAGTATGGTCACTACAAGATTCATTGTCCCGATCTAAAGAAAAGGAAGGAGAAACACAAAGCATCAATTGCCGAAGAAAAGGAACCTACAAAGAAGACTTAGCAGGATGGAAGAGACTTCTTCTTCTAAAGGTAACAAAACTCTTGTTACTTCTTGTACATAACTTGTTTGCATAATCTCTATACATATCTTGTATATCTATCTCTTGGAAGATAATGTGTTCCAAGAAGAACTATACCTATGGAATAACAACAAGATAAGAATGGGTATCATTAGATAATACACATGAAAGGATGAAATACAAATCATGTGGAAGCTATTGCAAAATAAGCCAAATCAATCATGAACAAACTTAGAAGAAGCAAAGACAGAAAGAAGTCAACAATCGAGAGGAAATTGGAAGAAGACTTATGACGTTTTGTAGAAGACAACAAGACGAAAGCGTGGAATTTGTTAGACAAGAGAGCCAATTATATATTGCAGAAGACAATAAGGATGCAGATGGAAGTGTGGACTCTATTAGACGAAGGGAGACGATTATATGCACTCATACATGAAGCAAGGATTAGAAGGGCGCTAATCCTATGATCCATTGAAGATGATGCAGTATATATCCATGATAGCAGCCATGAAAGACAATAAGTATTCTTCAAAGAGAAGCCTTAAAGTATCCCTGGTTGTCCATCCACATCCGTGATCCTATGATGGAATCTTTAGGGCATGGAATCTATAAGAAAATCCATGGAGCTGAGAACTAAAGAAACACATGAAGATTCCAAGAAAGAAAGAGAAGCCAGAACAACCAGTCATTGTATCAAGAATCACAAGATTAGCAGCCTGATATGAACTCAATAAAATAAATCAAGCAGAGGAACTGAAAGCCGTGATGAAGAACCATGTATGAAAGACTTATGAATGAAAGCATTGCGAGATCTAGAACTAGAGGTTCTCCCAGATGGAGGGACAATACTATGATGATTATTTGTTCCAATACACCAAACGTATCTCTACATGAGTCATTATATCATCCGCAACATCCATGAGTTAGAGTTCTACATCAGATGAATGTAAAGACTGTTCTCTAGAGCAATTGGATAAAGAGTGTATGAAGAGAAATCTCAAGACTTTGAGGCATACCAGAAAGAAACCCTTGTATGCAGATAGAAGAAGATAACTTGGTGGAGAACCTCCAGTGCACAGCAAAAGCGTGGTGAAGATTTCCTATAACATCAAGATGATTACTCCGTAGATCAGATCTCATAATGACAGAAGAAGTGCCACATGGATATGTTCCAGTTTTCCAACAATGATATACTCTATTGTTCAGAGCTACATGAAGCCTTCACAATGTTCCAAGCCAAAGTACATTTGAAATCAAGAATTACATTATCCATGATGAAGTCCAGAAAGGAGAAAGTGGTTCTCCAATACATATCTCCACAGATGAGTAGATAAGCAGACATTTTGGTAAAGCTTCTATCCAAGATGAAAGAGTTTCCGTACTCAAGCTGGAGCTCATGGAGACGACTTCTTTATTGAAAAAGGAAGAGATGACTCCCAGGTTGGGAGGGAGCACTGAAAATGTTATTGAGGACATTCATTTTCAAGATTGAAAAATAGTCCATCTTGGACAGATTCTTTCATGTTCGGAAAGTGGATTGAGATTTCTGACTGACAACAATTTCCCATTGTGGTTAACATGGGAAATGGTCCAGATTGCTGATGTATCATAGACAACGACTCCCATTGTGGTTAACATGGGGAGTGGTCTAGGGAAGTCTCTCTTCTTGAGGGTTACTCAAGAAGACTGGCTCGCCTCGCCGGACAATGATTTCTCATTGTGGTTAACATGAGGAATGGTCCGTTTTGGAGGTTGTTACAGGACAATCTTTTCCTCTTGTGGTTAACAGAGGAAATGGTCTGGACAATCATTCCTTAGGGTTTATACATTCTCTCTAGGGTGCACTTTGATTAGTGTAGGAGGAATGGCCCAGGGTGGGGAATGGTCTAGGGTTAACAATCAGGGACATACATTCCTTAGGGTTTATACATTCTCTCTAGGGTGCACTTTGATTAGTGTAGGAGGAATGGATCAGGGTGAGGAATGGTCCAGGCTCAGAAATCAGAAACAATCATTCTTCCTTGTTTGAGAAGAATAGGACATATAGCTTATTGTTGATGTTCTACACTGAGGGCAGATATTCTTTCAGATCTCACAGATATGAGTGAAAGATTGGCCCAGATGATTCGGTTTATATCATAACATTGTTTCTGTGCAGGTTGCTATCATATGTTTGTTATGAAGACTGTATGACAGTAGATGTATACTATTGTGTTGGATATGTTCCACTGTTCGTGACTATACATTTCTGATCAAGTACTTGTGTGTTACTTGGTGTGGTAGTGTACCACTGGATTATAGTTATGTACTACTATGGATAGACACAATTGTGTTCTATTTTGTTCTGATTGCCTTGAAGACTATCAACAGTTTATTGGAAATAATTATCAGCCAGATGAATGATGAACAAAGATTTTCTAGACAGAAAATGGTTCAGGACATTTACTCTACTAGATTAGAAAAATGGCTCTTGTATCACTCTATGGAGTGAGCATCATGTCTGATTACTCAGATAGAGTATGGTTTCGAGAGATGATGCAACTGATGATGATGATGGTGCTCATGATCTAGTCTATATAACTATGTTGATGCTGCCGGGTGAATGGTATGTTTTGTGCTCAAGACCATTACCTGTAATACCTCCCTAGCTAGGAGGGAGTGTTGATATTATGGTAGTTGCGGGA
>ML841264.1:0-22022 GCA_009831015.1 Picea engelmannii | reverse complement strand
AATAAACAAGCAAGAACATTTAAATGACAAACATGAATGACAAGCAATGTTCCACCATCGCTTATATTGGGATACACATCATGAGTATCATCCTTCATCCTTTGCCTCTCGTCTTGACTTTGCTTATACCTCGATCCTCTAGGGACATCAGTTGACACCACGCAATTTTGATGAAACTCCCTAATCCTAGCCTTAAAATATGGTAGAAAAAGCTTAACATGCCTAATCAATGATTTTGGTTTGAGTGAAGGGTACATTTTTGCTAAGGCCATGACAAAGGAGTTTAACAGTCAACACCACCAACATTGGGGTATATAGAGGGCTTGGTGTTCTTGATTAAATGCCAGTTCCATACCCTCATACTTGATAGAATCCAGTGGAAACATTGTAATCTTGCCAATCTTGAAATCCTGAAAACCGTTAAGTTTGCTGAATTTTGAATGGGACCTAAAATTCTACTTTCTCCATATAAAGTCCAATGAGGTTGGAACCACTCTCAAGCATCCTGAAACAATTAATGGTAATGTTAAAAGTGGCATTTCCTTTATCTTTCATTTTTATCCTTTTACTTTAAGAATTTAACATTACCATTAAGGAGCGCCCAGGGAGCATATATATATGTTTTTAATTTTTTTTTTTTTAAGTCTTACTGGGCAAAAAAAATTTGGGGGGACTTCCAGGAGTCCCCCTTTTTGGGGGGGACGTCCAGGAGTCCCCCTTTTGGGGAGTCTCGCCCCCCACCTTGGGGAGTCGCGTCCCCCCGCGTCCCCCCGCGTCCCCCCAAAAAGGGGACGTGGGGAAACGTCCCCCCATCTCGGGGACGTGGGGAACGCGTCTCCTGCGTCCCCCACCCTGGGGGACGCGTCCCCGTGGAACACTGTTTCTTATGGTACAGGTTTGAAGTTTGAACAATATTCACAATCACTTTTAACTAAACATGGACAATTCTATCATGTTATTCTAATAATTTCGCGTAGAAGCCCACAATCCAACTAATGTCAAAAATTTCAAGAATACAAGGAGCTTCCTCCAAACGAAGGTGAGAAACACTGTTCAGTGTCAATTGATTTCCCACAAAAAACAACTGCCAAGAATGATGACACAGGAGGAACCAACATAGAGAAAATAAGACCTATCTAGAATATTGAGCAGATCATTTCTGCTGAGAAACTACTAGTTACACAATCCGTGTCTCCAAAGAAAGCCAACCTCAACCAAAAATATGTCTTTTGTCATAAGGGAATAACCACAATAACACTACCCGAGTAAAAAAAATCTTAGGCAACTTCTTAGAACACAGCTAGAAGCGCCGGGACATATTTCAGAACTAAGACTTCATTTTCCGCTCAGGTTTGGTACATATTTCCGAATCATATTTCCCCTTCCAGATAAAAGATCCAAAATTCAAGTGTTGTGCTCAAGAAATGCAATATATGTATGTATTTGTGTATGTCTATCCATCCATCTGGCCATCTATGACACAAGCAAAACAGAAAATGATGAAAACATTGAATGAGTAATGATGCAGAGGAATTTTCATTACAACAATAGCATAACATGCATCTGTGATAATTATAACAATGTTTTAAGATGCATGCACAATGTAAAGCCTTTAGACATCAAAAAATACCATGTTGGAACTTTTGTTTGCCTATAGGCACATACACTTGTTAGGTGTCACTGAACCCCGATCTACAAATACAAGTAATACCTGTTAGGATATTTAGACATTTAGGAGTTAGTTAATATCAACTTGGTTTAATGTATTTTTAAGTAAAGTGTGTTTCTTTACTATGCATTGTAATTATCTAATCCAAGAGACACAATTATATTATAGACATAAAATGATTTGATGTTCATTTTCTCTTGGATACCAATAGTTATATTGATATGTGGCTTAACACTTGATTGATCCATATTTCTATTTAAAGAGAGCATGGAGGGTCATTTGCTGATAATCAATTGTGAAAACTCATATGTAAATTTTATTTTATTCTTCCATTAATATATTGCCTCAAGTGGCTGCATTCGCTAGTGTTAGGGATTGTATCCCTCTCTAAGGGTTTTAACCGAATAATACATTGGTGTATCGATCTTTGATTTGTTTGTGTGAGTGGTTGCCTTAAAGTGTTCAACCTGTGTGGAAATACCTTGTTTATCGAACATGGTATTAGAGCTCCTATGAAGACCCGCTACCATTGTTGATCAAGATTATGAACCTATGTCACTACATGCATCAAAGGACTTCGGTATTCGGTTGTTTCTGAGCATTTTTGGGCCGAAAGAACCATTCCAGTGTGTCTAGATCGTTGTTTTTAGTTGCAAACCTTTTTCATTTCACTCAAAAAGGTTTTCGTTTGCCCAAGATACAATCATCTTTATCAGATCCGAAGGTACACAATTTCATTTCAGTTTTTAAATCTCCTTATACTGTTTTAATATTTTATTTTGGTTTTTCTATTTATATTTCCAGTTTGCTCCCTTTCTGGTCTACATATGCTCTTTGTCATGCATCTTGTACGACCTCAGCAAATCAGAAAGATGGAAAGTGTTTTCGTTTCTGCATATGCTCTTTATCGTGGACTTTCTACCATCTCGACAAATTAGAAACAAAGAAAAAACATGCATTTTCCGAGTAGACTATCCGATATCTAGCCTTGAGCCTATAAGGTTTCGGATTTTTTGATAAAAAAAATCCACTTGCTTCTCTGCGCACCCATGTTGAAGTTTTTTGCAAGCAAAAACAAAGGTTTCTAGAGTAAGCATACACTTTGAGGCAAGGAGTAAAAAAAAAAATTCTTCTCCTTTCTAATATTTATTATATTTTTTGCAATTGCTAAAAGTTACTTTATTAAATTAAAACTCTTGACTTGAAGTCTTTTTTTCATCAAATTAATTTTTAAAAAAGTTCATGCAACTTTAAATTATACATAACTTTATTGTAAAGTGCATTTCACTTAAATTGTAAAAGTGAATCACTCATAAAGTAACTTAAATGTTTTTTTTTAAGTTAATGTTTGCATGCAACTTTAAGTTATAAAGTAACTTCATTGTAAAAGTGATTCTCACTTATTTTATAAAAATGAGTCACTTATATTATAAAAGTAGCTTATTTGTAAAAGTGAGCTTATAGGGAAAGTTAGAAAATGAAGCGATTTTTTTTACTCGGTGACCTCATTGTGTAGCTAAATACCACATTGATCAACCTCCACCTGCCATGTGGCACCTTGGTTATTTTTTATGTTTTTCTTCAAAAGGGCATAACTTTGACATCTGGAGTCCATTTTTACTACCGCTTTTTTAATTGCCCATTTTTTTAGAGCTTTCCATCTGGACAATCAGTTAATGCTTTTGAAGCCATCTTACCTACATATTGTAATATGGTTAGTCCAAGTGATCTCTTGCTTATGAGTTCAAACTACTTCTCATGGAAACACCGTATAGAGGATATATTACAAAGTAGGAGAGTTTACGTGGTTATTTTGGGAACAAAAATTGCCCCTCTTAATGCATTAAAGAAAGGCAAATGGGATAATAAAAATGACGAAGCACGTGGATTAATCAGAATGTCCATTTCTAGTGATCTTCAATTTCACCTTCAAGGAATTGAGACCCCAGATGCAACATGGCAAAATATGGATATTGTGTTTGATAAACACAATGAGATTCGAGCCCACCAGCTCGAAAACCAATTGATTGCCTTAAATCCCAGTGATTTCTCTTGCATTGAAGATTTTCTATCTAAGTTCAAAACATTTAGACTTTACCTGTAGAATGTATGATAAACGAGACAGATGACCAACTTATATATGTTATTCTTGCTAAGCTTGGAATTGCCTATTCTATTTTTGTAATTACTTTTCAATCCACCAAAAAAGCTCTTATTAGTCTAGGGACTACTTACAAAATTCCCTCTCTTGAATCTTTTTGTGATTCTTTGATTAGAGAGTGAGATAAACTCTCTTATCTTGGAGTCATTAGCATTGAAGGTACATCTACCAAAGCCTTAGTGGTCCAACAAAAGGATAAAACCAAGAATCCGAGAAGCAACATCCTCGCAACAACAAATGAAACAAGGGTCCCAAACCCTCTCACCAAACTCCTACTCCCAATGGTGATAAATGAACTAAATCAAAAGGCAATAAGACTGAGAGACATTGCAATTTTTGTAGGAAATATATCTGGAGTCTAAATGTTTCAAGAAGATGGAAGCCTTAGAAGCAACGATGAACAAACACAACATCTATCTTGATTCTTCTTCTTCTAACTCTTCTTCTCAAGGACATGCACTTTCTGCTTTTGGTTTTTCCTTCAATGCAACATCTACTTCTTCTTTTAATGAGTGGCTTATTGATTATGGAGCATCTTATCATATGGGTAACGACAAAGCCATCTTTTTTACTCTTAACAAATGTAACACCAAACACATATTTGTTGATGATGATAGATCTCTTAGTATTGTAGGGTCTGAAACAATTAAGCTAGATGATGGTCATTTTAATGATGTATTATGTGTTCCAAGTCTTTTCTGCAACCTTCTATTAGTGTATCAAATCACTCATTCATGTGAAGGTAAAACAATAGAATTTTCACCTCACTGAGTTGTAATCAAGGATTTAAAGATCCTAAGCATGTCCTAGCAACTAGAATTGTTGATGATATTACCTAGTTGTACATAATTAACAACTTTGGGTCATCATCTATTCCATTAGTTTTTATTGCTCATAGAAATGCCTTGAGCAAACTTTGGCATGAGCGATTTGGTCATCTAAACCATCGTTCATTGCAGCAACTATGTAATCAAAATATGGTCCCTAGTCTTCCTCTTGTTCCTTACAAATATGGTGTTTGTTCTCATTGTGTTCTCAACAAACATCATCAAGATAGTTTTGATAAGCGTAACACTTGGCACACTTCGATCCCCTTGCACCTTGTTCATAGTGATTTGTGTGGTCCACATCCTTCTACTTCATTCTCTAGGTTCAAGTGTTTCTTAACTTCATTGATGACATCTCCAAACACACTTGGGTTTATTTCTTAAAACTTAAGAATGAAGTTTTTGACATGTTTTTGGTCTACAAGGTCATTGTAAAAAAACAATATGGACATCAACTTTAGAAGTTAAGAACAGATAATGGAGGCAAATATGTTAACACCAAATCTACAATTTACTACTTTGCATGGGGCATTCATATGCAACATATTGCTCCATATACACCAAAACAAAATGGTGTTGTTAAGAGAGAATTGCATATTAAAGGAAATGGCCAATTGTATGATTCAACCTGTCGTCGTCCTTATACACACTTGCAAACGTGAGCTAAGTCTGGCTCACTTAGTGTGTCCTTGGAGGCACAATGCCTAGGTTCACAACCCACACTGTCACTTTGACCGGAACCTCTTTCGTCTAGGCTTACTCCTAGGGAAGCCAAAGGGGGTAGACCTTAGTTGCTAGATGAATTAGAGTTAGGTTATAGGAGTTAATTTTAGTTTGTTAAGGTTATAGGGGATTCTAATCCTAAGATGCTAAGGCAACCATGCAAGATGCAAGGGTTAGCATGAAAAGCAAGCCTTTTCCCTAGGTCAACTAAGACTAGTGCTTAGAAATTGGGCAAGGGGTCAACTATATTCAAGGGTGGTTCTTTACAAAAGATTACAAGTTACTTACAATTTTACAAAAGAATAATAAATCAATGAATAATAGCATGTACAATTACTTACAATAAATAATGTTAAGATATGAATTATACAAAGCAAACTAACCACGTTTATCTTCTTATATGTGCAGGATATAAAAGACTAAAACATCAAAACATATCACCACATATATGAGATCATCACCAACACATTATATCACCAACACATTACAAAGATTTAGAAGAGTTAAGCACAATTATTATGAAGATTACCGAAGATGATCAACACTCTCAACTTATTAAACCCCCAAGTGTTCTATTAGGTTTGGTCTAGGGTTTAATAGTTAGGCTTTTCTTAAGATTTACAAGTTTTAATTAACTTTCACCAAAACCTCCTCCTCCTATTGTCAAATAACTGATGGATGCTCAAGATAGTATGGCAACAAGGCCAACCCTAGCAGAACCAATCAGCCCGGAACAAGAGTACTTCCCGGAGATGACACACACCTGGTGCGCCACGGGGCAGTCCCCTGCCACTACCCTCCGTTGTTTTCCTCAAACCATGTTTTAGATGGTGGAGATGGTGGTCTAAGGCACCCTAAATAGTCTATTAAGTGTATAAGTTGATTAAGTAGACTTTTAGGTGATTTTTAGAATGTTTAGAAGATTTTAAACCACTTTTGAGGTGCAATTTAGTGATATGGCCGAAATTGTTATTAGCTTTTAAGTGTGTTGTCTTAAGCTTAAACCATTGAGTTTATCAACACATGTAAAGCAAAATAAGAGAGACAGCTAAAAGAATTAAAGATGCTATCACATGCACAACAGTAGTTTGCTAAGAAACAAGGGATCTATGGCGAGAACAACTTGCGTTAAAGAGATGAAAGAAAAATTATGTGTGTTTGCCTACTTAACCATTCAACACATTCCAAGCCCAACTAAGTGGCTAACAATAGATATAAACAGTAAACCAATGAACCAATTACTTGTTAAGAACTTAAGAGATATAAAGCATTAAAGATTAAAACATGCGCATAAGAAAGAGATAACAAGCTTGAAATGAAACTAAGCAAGATCTAGTTAGAGTATTTTAAGTGTGTTGCCCAATAGGCTTAAGATAATGAGATAGATCTAGAAGATAAGCATTTAAAACATATTAAACATTAGATCACATCACATCACATCACATCAAAAGTAAAGCATTAACACTTAGCCTCACCTCTTTGGGGTATTCCTCTCCCAACTAGGTAGGTTATTAAGTTATATTTGCTTAGTTAAGTTAAGGTTCTTTGAGATCTTAGTTATTAGGGAAAACCATGAAAGGGGAATCAAGAAAGTAATCTAAGCTACAATCTAATATACCAACAAGCAAGCAAACCCCACGGCCTAGGTTGAGAAGGTGCCCACACCTTCTAAACCTCATGGCCAAGCTAGAAAGAAACTCAAAAAAAATGGCAAAAAATGTTAGATCTAGCCTACGTCCTACCTACCCCAAGGCTCATAGAAGAGGGGAGGCCGTACCACTTCCCCTCTTACACTATGAGCTCAAACAATCAAGCAAAAAGAGAAGAAGTAGTGCACTACTAAGTTAGAAAATGAAGGGGAGGGTTAGAAATAGCTACCAAATCCCCCAAAGGGGTCTTGAAGTGTTGTGTGTGTCTCTTTAGGGCAGCCAAGAGCCTCCAATCAGATCTGATATACCTGCAAAAACAGCAAGCTTTGCTTGCTAGGATGGCTACACACAACCAAGAAAAGTTAAGGAAACCCTTGCCTTTTTAGGGGCAAGAACTTTCCACAAGTGAAAGATTTATTTGATATAATTTTTGACCTACTTAAACAATTATATGCTAGCTGAAAATGACATGAATGAACAACAATATTAGAAGAGGAGCAATAGATCTAGAGAGTTGGAGTATGTGAGAGCTTCAAGTGACCCTTCTCCTAGAAGGAGTTCCCAATAAAACCCTAGAGATGAACCTGCAAGATCTCTTCAAACAACATGCATACAATAGACAATATGTTGATGTATTATAATTAAACGACACTTCTATTTAACCAAACACATCAAGATATATAAACCAATAGGCATACGCTCTGTTAGATCTACTTAGATAACACTTTACCTAAGATCTAGTGTTGCAAGCACTTTAAAAATATCAATACAAAGTTACCTCCCATGCATAAGAAAAATAAGCATACGCTTTACTCTTCTTGTTGTTCTCCAAAATTATATTACTCAAGAAAAATGGTCTTGGAGAGAAATACTCCAAAACCCTAGAGCATAGAATGAAAATGAAATGGAATGAATGACTAGAGAGAGAGAGTTGGAAATCAAGTAGCATAACAATAGCTCAAGATATGGTGAGTTGGGGAGGAGAAAAGAGATCCATTTATACTTGGAGAGGCAAACCTACCTCTCTTGGATCTAAGCAAAGTGTCTACAACCAAGCAAAGGAGTAGATCTCTAGGCTAGGGCGCACCTCCTAGGGTTTGCACAATGGATCCATGGTGTAGAAAATAGAAAAATCAATTGGATAGATCCAAGGGCATGTAGGAAGCATGGGATTCATGCAAAGGTATGTGAAGAGACTCAAATAATTTTTTAAAAATTATTTGTGAAATTTCTAGAAGAGGGAGGGCGCACCACTTGGGATGAGGGAAAGGTAATGAGGGGTGAGAGATGAGTGAGGGGTGTTGGGATCACACAAAATTCCATAGGAGAGGTGTGGAATCCATGCTAGGGTGAGAGGAAGAGTCTCTATCAATAAAAAACGAAATTTTCATTGGAGAGACACAAAGGAGGGCATAACTCTCTTGGAGAGCGTTCCCCAAGGTCAAAAATCAACCCAAAGGCAAGGATGGGTGATGTGGAGTAAGTGGGGTCACCTCTAGGGGTGATACCAAGGCTAAATGAAGTGAAATCTCAAGAGATGGGGCCACACTCAAATCACAAATTAATTTAAAAGGGAAAAACGTCAATCCCCCTAGGGGGGCGCAACTTTTGAGTGTGGAGGTGGAAAAAGGGGTTAAACAAGATTGAAAAAGGTTGGGAGGCTAAGGTTATGCTTAGGGGGTCTCTCTCTAACCATCATTTCAACATTTCACATCATCTAACTCATTATTACAATTTTTACATCTTGCCATGTTTGGACTTTAGCAATTAAAATTGTTATTTTAGACTGACTGACACTCTGTGTGGACTAACCCATGTTTAAAGTTGTCCGACTGAGCTGAAACTTGGTCCATGGATGTAGGGGGTGTTATTCCATTTCTTTTGAGCACAAATACCCCTATCAAAAGTCCAAGGATCCAGTTTTTTACAATTATTGCTCAAAAATAATTAATTAATTAAATAATTAAACCTTCAAACTTAAGGAAATTTAATTAAAAAAAAACTATCTAGACTCGACAGAATTCCGCAAAACTTTCTATGATGCCTTGCATGGTCATTTACAATGAATTCGCTATATAGTTACCAAAACATAAGCCCACTAGAACGTCGTTCACCACTTTGGAGGACATATGCAAAGTGTGAGGGAAAAACTCAAGGGAAATCAGTAAGGCTGAAAAGCCCAACTGATGACCTGAGGATAAAAAACCCCCAGTGAAATGAACTCTCCCAGTGAATCTATCCCAAGGTAACTGACCTAGACATGACTCATGCAGACCTATTACATTATTAACCCACGCAGGGGTGTGGAAATTCCAATTACAAAAATAAGTGTTGGGCCAAACACTGCCCTGTAGAACCAAAAGTTTTCAACAATCCTGGCATCTGATGATGCATCTCTTCATGGCACATGAGTTGACCATCGGTGCTAAATGGGCGGTCAACATTTGGCTCCACATGGGGACGTGTGTTTGATCTTCTCACTTGTAGACAGAGAGCATGCGAGAATCGAGCACCTACAAAACAGAGTGCTCACCGTAGTGCACACCGAAAACCAACATTAGAATACATTTATACATGATTAAATCAATGAATGCTATACAACATTTACATAATGAAATAACTAAAGTACAACATCATAATTTACAGCAAATGAATCCATAGTACATAAAAATTTCAAAGTACATATTTACATAATGAATGAAACAATACAAAACTGAAATACAAGGAGAAAGGTTAGAGATACGTTACAGAGGGTGTCCATTCAGACACCACGTTGCCCCATCATCTGTAAAAGAGTTTGAGCTGCTGCCCATTCCTCGGAATGTTGATGGGCTCACCATCCAAATGGCTGAGATGAAAAGAATCCAGCCCTGTTATTTCTCTGATCAAGTATGGCCCTAGCCATAAGCTGTCAAATTTGTCGTGTTTTCCAGGTTTCTCTCTGCCTTTATCCCATAGTAAAACTGTATCACCCACAATGAAGTCCCTGTATCGGGTTGACCTGTCGAAAGCTTTCTTAACCTTAACCTAATTTCTGCAATTCTGATCATAAGCCCTTCGTCTGATTTCATCTAACTCAATGATCTGATTGACCCTGTTCTGAACTGCATCCTTCTTTGTAGAAGTGTCCTCAACTGACCCATAAGTAGGAAGTCTAAGATGCACTGGCAACCTAGCCTCCAATCCATATACTAGCTCAAACTGACTCTTTCTAGTAGTTGCTTTCTTTGTTATTCTGTCGGCCCATAATGCATGTTTAATTTTACTATCCCAAGACTTCTTGTTTTCACCGACTATTTTCTTTACAATGGTCATTAAGTTTTTATTACTTGATTATGCCTGACCATTGCCCTGGGGATAATAATATGATGCATGTGATAAGATAATACCATACTTGAAACAAAATGCTGACATCTCGGCTGAACAAAAGGCCTTGGCATTATCTGTCACTATTTTTTATAGGACCCCAAATCTAGTTATAATTTTGTCTTCAAGGAGATCCATGACCACCTTTTCAGTTGCATTCTTCGTAGGGATGGATTCAACCCATTTTGTAAAGTAATCTGTGGTTGTAAGAACCCAAGAGAACCCATTACTTGAATTATTGTTAAACTTCCCGATGAAGTCCAAACCCCACTGTTGAAAGGGTGCTTCAACCACCACTGGTTGCAAAGGGAGTGCTGCTAACTTATGCTTTCCTGTGAAAAGATGACATGGCTCACATTTCCCAACAAGCTGATGTACATCTGAAAATATAGTGGGCCAGTAATATCCTGCTCTAAGGATTTTGTGAGTAGTAGTTTTAGCAGCAAAGTGTCCTCCACAAAACCCTCCATGGAATTCATCCATTAGTTCCTTTGACTCAACATCATCCACACATCTAAGGATAACTCCATCAGGATTTTTCCATCCTAATCCATCTCTAGTAAGGACATACTTAGAAGATTTTAACCTCAAATCCCTTTTCTTGTGTCCTATTAGATGCCTTGGACAAGTTAGATTCTTAAGATAGAAAATGATGTCTCTATACCAATCTACTTGTTCAAGTTTTAGTAAGTTAGGATGCCACTCTTCATTATTGATTTGGTTAACCATATCCAAGGCTTGCTCATTACTTTATGTCAACATTTTTGCCAAACCTTGACCCTTGATCAATTTAGTTGGTTTAATCTCCAAATCATACTCTTGTATTTTAGCAATCCTCCTACCCCTGGAGCCCAATCCTTCCACTTGAGATAACACATCTTTAACCGCGGAATTAGGAACATAACCAATCACCTTGGAATATCCGATGAAGACTCTGAAATGTTTGAGTGATTTGACTAAGGCATATGCTTGTTTCTCAAACATGGGATATTTTAACTCTGAATTTTGCAAGGCCCTACTCATATATGCAATGGGTTGATCATGGCCTTGGTCATTTTTCTGAAGCAACACACCAACAATTGTGTCTTCAGAGGCAGAAGAGAAGATCTGAAATTCCTTTTCATAATCTGGACTGATAAGAACCGGAGCTTCACATATGGCAATCTTGATCTGTTCAAAAGCTCGACTGCTTTCATCATTCCATTCAAATTTTACATCCTTCTTAAGTAGCTTATATATAGGTTTCATAATCTCAGCATAGTTAGGAATGAACCTATGGACAAAATTGGTTTGTCCTAAGAAGGACTGAAGAAGTTTCTTTGTCGTTGGCAAAGGCACTTTACCAATGGCTTCCACACTTTCAGGGTCTATTTTTACTCCTTCCTTAGTTATGATGTGGCCCAATAACTTTCCTTCAGTCACCCCAAAGACTGACTTAGCAGGATTCAGAGAGATTTCAAACTCTCGACATCTGTCCAAAACTTACCTAAGGTCAAGGATAAGTTAAGTCTTAAAAGTTCTTAAGTCTTTAAGATCAAGGATAAACGACTTATCCCCAGCAATGGCACCAAAGATGTTGTCGTCCTTATACACACTTGCAAACATGAGCTAAATCCGGCTCACTTAGTGTGTTCTTGGAGGCACAATGCCTAGGTTCACAACCCACGCTATCACTTTGACTGGAACCTCTTTCGTCTAGGCTTACTCCTAGGGAAGCCAAAGGGGGTAGACCTTAGTTGCTAGATGAATTAGAGTTAGGTTCTAAGAGTTAACTTTAGTTTGTTAAGGTTAGAGGGGATTATAATCCTAAGATGCTAAGGCAACCATGCAAAATGCAAGGGTTAGCTTGAAAAGCAAGCCTTTTCCCTAGGTCAACTAAAAATAGGGCCTAGAAATTGGGCAAGGGGTCAACTATATTAGGGGGATTCTTTACAAAAGATTACAAGTTACTTACAATTTTACAAAAGAATAATAAATCAATGAATAATATCATGTACAATTACTTACAATAAAGAATGCTAAGATACGAATGATACAAAACAAACTAACCACGTTTATCTTCTTATGTGTGCAGTATATAAAATACTAAAGCATCAAAACATATCACCACATATATGAGATCATCATCAACACATTACAAAGTTTTAGAAGAGTTAAGCACAATTATTATGAAGATTAGTGAAGATGATCAACACTCTCAACTTATTAAACCCCCAAGTATTCTATTAGGTTTAGGTCTAGGGTTTAATAGTTAGGTTTTTCTTAAGATTTACAAGTTTTAATTAGTTTTCACCGAAGCCTCATCCTCCTATTGCCAAATAACTGATGGATGCTCAAGATAGTATGGCAACGAGGCCAACCCTAACAAAACCAGTCAGCCCAAAACAAGAGTACTTACCGGAGAGGACACACACACCTGGTGTGCCATGGGGCAGTCCCCTGCCACTACCCTCCGTTGTTTTTCTCAAGCCCCATTTTAGATGGTGAAGATGGTGGTCTAAGGTACCCCAAATAGTCTATTAAGTGTATAAGTTGATTAAGTAGACTTTTAGGTGATTTTTAGAATGTTTAGAAGATTTTAAAGAACATTTTAGGTGCAATTTAGTGATATGGCTGAAACTGTTATTAGCTTTTAAGTGTGTTGTCTTAAGCTTAAACCATTGAGTTTATCAACACATGTAAAGCAAAATAAGAGAGATGGCTGAAAGAATTAAAGATACTATCACATGCACGACAATAGTTGGCTAAGAAACAAGAGAACTATGGCAAGAACAACTTGCCTTTAAGAGATGAAAGAAAATTTATGTGTGTTTGTCTACTTAACCATTCAACACATTCCAAGCCCAAGTAAGTGGCTACCAATAGATATAAACAGTAAACCAATGAACCAATTACTTGTTAAGCACTTAAGAGATATAAAGCATTAAAGATTAAACCATGTGCATAAGAAAGAGATAACAAGCTTGAAAAGAAACTAAGCAAGATCTAGTTAGAGTATTTTAAGTGTGTTGCCCAATAGGCTTAAGATAATGAGATAGATCTAGAAGATAAGCATTTAAAACATATTAAACATTAGATCACATCACATCACATCAAAAGTAAAGCATTAACACTTAGCCTTACCTCTTTGGGGTATTCCTCTCCCAACTAGGTAGGTTATTAAGTTATATTTGCTTAGTTAAGTTAAGTTTCTTTGAGATCTTAGTTATTAGGGCAAACCATGAAAGGGGGAGCAAGAAAGTAATCTAAGCTACAATCTAATCTACCAACAAGCAAACAAACCCCACGGCCTAGGTTGAGAAGGTGCCCACACCTTCTAAACCTCATGGCCAAGCTAGAAAGAAAATCAAAAAAATGGAAAAAAATGCTAGATCTAGCCTACGTCCTACCTACCCCAAGGCTCATAGAAGAGGGGAGGTCGTACCACTTCCCCTCTTACACTATGAGCTCAAACAATCAATCCAAAAGAGAAGAAGTAGTGCACTACTAAGCTAGAAAATGAAGGGGAGGGTTAGAAATAGATACCAAATCCCCCAAAGGGGTCTTGAAGTGTTGTGTGTGTCTCTTTGGGGCAGCCAAGAGCCTCCAATCAGATCTGATATACCTGCAAAAACAACAAGCTTTGCTTGCTAGGATGGCTACACACAACCAAGAAAAGTTAAGGAAACCCTTGCCTTTTTAGGGGCAAGAACTTTCCACAAGTGAAAGATATATTTGATATAATTTTTGACCTACTTAAACAATTATATGCTAGCTGAAAATGACATGAATGAACAACAATATTAGAAGAGGAGCAATAGATCTAGAGAGTTGGAGTATGTGAGAGCTTCACGTGACCCTTCTCCAAGAAGGAGTTCCCAATGAAACCCTAGAGATGAACCTGCAAGATCTCTTTAAACAACATGCATACAATAGACAATATGTTGATGTATTACAATTAAACGACACTTCTATTTAACCAAACACATCAAGATATATAAACCAATAGGCATACGCTCTCTTAGATCTACTTACATAACACTTTACCTAAGATCTAGTGTTGCAAGCACTTTAAAAATATCAATACAAAGTTACCTCCCATGCATAAGAAAAATAAGCATGCGCTTTACTCTTCTTGTTGTCCTCCAAAATTATATTACTCAAGAAAAATGGTCTTGGAGAGAAATACTCCAAAACCCTAGAGCATAGAATGAAAATGAAATGGAATGAATGACTAGAGAGAGAGAGTTGGAAATCAAGTAGCATAACAATAGCTCAAGATATGGTGAGTTGGGGAGGAGAAAAGAGATCCATTTATACTTGGAGAGGCAAACCTACCTCTCTTGGATCTAAGCCAAGTGTCCACTACCAAGCAAAGGAGTAGATCTCTAGGCTAGGGCACACCTCCTAGGGTTTGCATAATGGATCTAGGGTGTAGAAAAACAGAAAAATCAATTGGATAGATCCAAGGGCATGTAGGAAGCATGGGATTCGTGCCAAGGTAAGTGAAGAGACTCAATTAATTTTTTTTAAATTATTTATGGAATTTCTAGAAAAGGGAGGGCGCACTTCTCTTGGAGGGCGCACCACTTGGGATGAGGGAAAGGCAATGAGGGGTGTTGGGATCACACAAAATTCCATAGGAGAGGTGTGGGATCCATGCTAGGGTGAGAGGAAGAGTCTCTATCAATAAAAAACGAAATTTTCATTGGAGAGACACAAAGGAGGGCGTAACTCTCTTGGAGAGCACTCCCCAAGGTCAAAAATCAATCCAAAGGCAAGGATGGGTGATGTGGAGTAAGTGGGGTCACCTCTAGGGGTGATAACAAGGATAAATGAAGTGAAAGCTCAAGAGAGGGGGGCACACTCAAATCACAAATTAATTTAAAAGGGAAAAACGTCAATCGCCCTAGCGGGGAGCAACTTTTGAGTGTGGAGGTGGCAAAAGGGGTTAAACAAGGTTCAAAAAGGTTGGGAGGCTAAGGTTATGCTTAGGGGGTATCTTTCTAACCATCATTTCAACATTTCACATCATCTAACTCATTATTACAATTTTTACATCTTGCCATGTTTGGACTTTAGCAATTAAAATTGTTGTTTCAGACTGACTGACACTCCGGGTGGACTAACCCATGGCTAAAGTTGTCCGACTTAACTGAAACTTGGTCCATGGATGTAGGGGGTTCTATTCCATTTCTTTTGAGCACAAATACCCCTATCAATAGTCCAAGGATCCAGTTTTTTACAATTATTGCTCAAAAATAATTAATTTATTAAATAATTAAATCTCCAAACTTAGGGAAATTTAATTAAAAAAAACCTATCTAGACTCTACGGAATTCCGCGAAACTTTCTATGATGCCTTGCATGGTCATTTACAATGAATTCCCTATATAGTTACCAAAACATAAGCCCAGTAGAACGTCGTTCACCACTTTGGAGGACATATGCAAAGTGTGAGGGAAAAACTGAAGGGAAATCATTAAGGTTGAAAAGCCCAACTGATGACCTGGGGATAAAAAAACCCCGATGAAAGGAACTCTCCCAGTGAACCGATTCCAAGGTAACTGACCTAGACATGACTCATGCAGACCTATTACATTATTAACCCACGCAGGGGTGTGGAAATTCCAATTACAAAAATAAGTGTTGGGTCAAACACTGCCCTGTAGAACCAAAAGTCTTCGACAATCCTGGCATCTGATGATGCATCTCTTCATGGCACATGAGTTGACCATTGGTGTTAAATGGGCGGTCAACATCTGGCTCCACATGGGGACGTATGTTCGATCTTCTCACTTGGAGACAGGGAGCATACGAGAATCGAGCACCTACAAAACAGAGTGCTCACCATAGTGCACACCGAAAACCAACATTAGAATACATTTATACATGATTAAATCAATGAATGCTATACAACATTTACATAATGAAATAACTAAAGTACAACATCATAATTTACAACAAATGAATCTATAGTACATAAAAATTTCAAACTACATATTTACATAATGAATGAAGCAATACAAAACTGAAATACAAGGAGAAAGGTTAGAGATACGTTACAGACGGTGTCCATTCAGACACCACGTTGCCCCATCATCTGTAAAAGAGTTTGAGCTGCTGCCCATTCCTCGGAATGCTGATGGGCTCACCATCCAAATGGCTGAGATGAAAAGAATCCGGCCTTGCTATTTCTCTGATCAAGTATGGCCCTAGCTATAAGGTGTCAAATTTGTCGTGTTTTCAAGGTCTCTCTCTGCCTTTATTCCATAGTAAAACTGTATCACCCACAATGAAGTCCTTGGATCGGGCTGACATGTCGAAAGCTTTCTTAACCTTAACCTGATTTCTGCAATTCTGATCATAAGCCCTTCGTCTGATTTCATCTAACTAAATGATCTGATTGACCCTATTCTGAACTGCATCCTGCTCTGTAGAAGTGTGCTCAACTGACCCATAAGTAGGAAGTCTAAGATGCACTGGCAAACTAGCCTCCAATCCATATACTAGCTCAAACTGACTCTTTCCAGTAGCTGCTTTCTTTGTAATTTTGTCGGCCCATAATGCATATTTAATTTTACTATCCCAAGACTTCTTGTTTTCGCCGACTATTTTCTTTACAATGGTCATTAAGTTTTTATTACTTGATTCTGCCTGACCATTGCCCTGGGGATAATAATCTGATGCATGTGATAAGATAATACCATACTTGAAACAAAATGTTGACATCTCGGCTGAACAAAAGGCCTTGGCATTATTTGTCACTATTTTTTATGGGACCCCAAATCTAGTTATAATTATGTCTTCAAGGAAATCCATCACCACCTTTTAAATTGCATTCTTCGTAGGGATGGCTTCAACCCATTTTTTAAAGTAATATGTGGTTGTAAGAACACAAGAGAACCCATTACTTGAATTATTGTTAAACTTCCCGATGAAGTCCAAACCCCACTGTTGAAAAGGTGCTTCAACCACCACTGGTTGGAAAGGGAGTGCTGCTAACTTCTGCTTTCCCGTGAAAAGCTGACATGGCTCACATTTCCCAACAAGCTGATGTACATCTGAAAATATAGTGGGCCAGTGATATCCTACTCTAAGGATTTTGTGGGTAGTAGTTTTAGAAGCAAAGTGTCCTCCACAAAAACCTCCATGGAATTCATCCATTAGTTCCTTTGACTCAACGTCATCCACATATCTAAGGATAACTCCATCAGGATTTTTCCATCCTAATCCATCTCTAGTAAGGACATACTTAGAAGATTTTAACCTCAAAGCCCTTTTCTTGTGTCCTACTAGATGCCCTTGACAAGTTAGATTCTTAAGATAGAAAATGATGTCTGTATACCAATCTACTTGTTCAAGTTTTAGTAAGTTAGGATGCCGCTCTGATATTGATTTGGTTAACCATATCCAAGCCTTGCTCATTACTTTATGTCAACATTTTTGCCAAACCTTGACCCTTGATCAATTTATTTGATTTAATCTCGAAATCAATTTAGTTTGTTAAGTTTAGAGGGGATTCTAATCCTAAGATGCTAAGGCAACCATGCAAGATGCAAGGGTTAGCATGAAAAACAAGCCTTTTCCCTAGGTCAACTAAGACTAGTGCCTAGAAATTGGGCAAGGGGTCAACTATATTCAAGTGTGGTTCTTTACAAAAGATTACAAGTTACTTACAATTTTACAAAAGAATAATAAATCAATGAATACTATCATGTACAATTACTTACAATAAAGAATGTTAAGATACGAATTATACAAAGCAAACTAATCACGTTTATCTTCTTATGTGTGCAGGATATAAAAGACTAAAGCATCAAAACATATCACCACATATATGAGATCATCATCAACACATTATATCATCAACACATTACAAAGATTTAGAAGAGTTTAGCACAATTATTATGAAGATTACTGAAGATGATCAACACTCTCAACTTATTAAACCCACAAGTGTTCTATTAGGTTTGGTCTAGGGTTTAATAGGTAGGCTTTTCTTAAGATTTACAAGTTTTAATTATCTTTCACCAAAGCCTCCACCTCCTATTTCCAAATCACTGCGGGATGCTCAAGATAGTATGGCAACGAGGCCAACCCTAGCAAAACCAGTCAACCCATAACAAGAGTACTTCCCGGAGAGGACACACACCTGGTGCGCCACGGGGCAGTCCCCTGCCACTTCCCTCTGTTGTTTTCCTCAAGCCTCGTTTTAGATGGTGAAGATGGTGGTCTAAGGTACCCTAAATAGCCTATTAAGTGAATAAGTTAATTAAGTAGACTTTTAGGTGAATTTTAGAATGTTTAGAAGATTTTAAACCACTTTTTAGGTGCAATTTAGTGATATGGCCGAAACTGTTATTAGCTTTTAAGTGTGTTGTCTTAAGCTTAAACCATTGAGTTTATCAACACATGTAAAGAAAAATAAGAGAGACAACTGAAATAATTAAAGATGCTATCACATGCACGACAGTAGTTTGCTAAGAAACAAGAGATCTATGGCAAGAACAACTTGCCTTAAAGAGATGAAAGAAAATTTGCGTGTTTGCCTACTTAACAATTCAACACATTCCAAGCCCATGTAAATGACTACCAATAGATATAAACAGTAAACCAATGAACCAATTACTTGTTAAGCACTTAAGAGATATAAAGCATTAAAGATTAAACCATGTGCATAAGAAAGAGATAACAAGCTTGAAATGAAACTAAGCAAGATCTAGTTGGAGTATTTTAAGTGTGTTGCCCAATAGGCTTAAGATAATGAGATAGATCTAGAAGATAAGCGTTTAAAACATATTAAACATTAGATCACATCACATCACATCAAAAGTAAAGCATTAACACTTAGCCTTACCTCTTTGGGGTATTCCTCTCCCAACTAGGTAGGTTATTAAGTTATATTTGTTTAGTTAAGTTAAGTTTCTTTGAGATCTTAGTTATTAGGGCAAACCATGAAAGGGGGAGCAAGAAAGTAATCAAAGCTACAATCTAATCTACCAACAAGCAAGCAAACCCCACGGCCTAGGTTGAGAAGGTGCCCACACCTTCTAAACCTCACGGCCAAGCTAGAAAGAAACTCAAAAAAATGGAAAAAAATGCTAGATCTAGCCTACGTCCTACCTACCCCAAGGCTCATAGAAGAGGGGAGGCTGTACCAATTCCCCTCTTACACTATGAGCTCAAACAATCAAGCAAAGAGAGAAGAAGTAATGCACTACTAAGCTAGAAAATGAAGGGGAGGGTTAGAAATAGCTACCAAATCCGCCAAAGGGGTCTTGAAGTGTTGTGTATGTCTCTTTGGGGCAGCCAAGAGCCTCCAATCAGATCTGATATACTTGCAAAAACAACAAGCTTTGCTTGCAAGGATGGCTACACACAACCAAGAAAAGTTAAGGAAAACCTTTCCTTTTTAGGGGCAAGAACTTTCCACAAGTGAAAGATTTATTTGATATAATTTTTGAACTACTTAAACAATTATATGCTAGCTGAAAATGACATGAATGAACAACAATATTAGGAGAGGAGCAATAGATCTAGAGAGTTGGAGTATGTGAGAGCTTCAAGTGACCCTTCTCCTAGAAGGAGTTCCCAATGAAACCCTAGAGATGACCCTGTAAGATCTCTTCAAACAACATGCATACAATAGACAATATGTCGATGTATTACAATTAATCTACACTTCTATTTAACCAAACACATCAAGATATATAAACCAATAGGCATACGCTCTATTAGATCTACTTAGATAACACTTTACCTAAGATCTAGTTTTGCAAACACTTTAAAAATATCAATACAAAGTTACCTCCCATGCATAAGAAAAATAAACATACGCTTTACTCTTCTTGTTGTCCTAGAAAGCTTCTCCAAAATTATATTACTCAAGAAAAATGGTCTTGGAGAGAAATACTCCAAAACCCTAAAGCATAGAATGAAAATGAAATGGAATGAATGACTAGAGAGAGAGAGTTGGAAATCAAGTAGCATAACAATAGCTCAAGATATGGTGAGTTGAGGAGGAGAAAAGAGATCCATTTATACTTGGAGAGGCAAACCTACCTCTCTTGGATCTAAGCCAAGTGTCCACCACCAAGCAAAGGAGTAGATCTCTAGGCTAGGGCGCACCTCCTAGGGTTTGCACAATGGATCTAGGTTGTAGAAAAATAGAAAAATCAATTGGATAGATCCAAGGGCATGTAAAAATCATGGGATTCGTGCCAAGGTAAGTGAAGAGACTCAAATAATTTTTTAAAAATTATTTGTGGAATTTCTAGAAGAGGGAGGGCGCACTTCTCTTGGAGGGAGCACCACTTGGAATGAGGGAAAGGTAATGAGGGGTTAGAGATGAGTGTGGGGTGTTGGGATCACACAAAATTCCATAGGAGAGGTGTGGGATCCATGCTAGGGTGAGAGGAAGAGTCTATCAATAAAAAACAAAATTTTCATTGGAGAGACACAAAGGAGGGCGTAACTCTCTTGGAGAGCGCTCCCTAAGGTCAAAAATTAGCCCAAAGGCAAGGATGGGAAATGTGGAGTAACTGGGGTCACCTCTAGGGGTGATAACAAGGCTAAATGAAGTGAAATCTCAAGAGAGGGAGCCACACTCAAATCACAAATTAATTTAAAAGGGAAAAACGTCAATCCCCCTAGGGGAGCGCAACTTTTGAGTGTGGAGGTGGCAAAAAGGGTTAAACAAGGTTGAAAAAGGTTGGGAGTCTAAGGTTATGCTTAGGGGGTCTCTCTCTAACTATCATTTCAACATTTCACATCATCTAACTCATTATTACAATTTTTACATCTTGCCATGTTTGGACTTTAGCAATTAAAATTGTTGTTTTAGACTTACTGACACTTTGGGTGGACTAACCCATGGCTAAAGTTGTCCGACTGAGCTGAAACTTGGTCCATGGATGTAGGGGGTGCTATTCCATTTCTTTTGAGCACAAATACCCCTATCAAAACTCCAAGGATCCAGTTTTTTACAATTATTGCTCAAAAATAATTAATTAATTAAATAATTAAACCTCCAAACTTAGGGAAATTTAATTAAAAAAATCTATCTAGACTCGACGGAATTCCACAAAACTTTTTATGATGCCTTGCATGGTCATTTACAATGAATTCCCTATATAGTTACCAAAACATAAGCCCACTAGAACGTCATTCACCACTTTGGAGGATATATGCAAAGTGTGAGGGAAAAACTGAAGGGAAATCAGTAACGCTAAAAAGCCCAATTGATGACCTGAGGATTAAAAACCCCTGGTGAAAGGAACTCTCCGAGTGAACCAATCCCAAGGTAATTGACCTAGACATGACTCATGCAGACCTATTACATTATTAACCCACGCAGGGGTGCGGAAATTCCAATTACAAAAATAAGTCTTGGGCCAAACACTGCCCTGTAGAGCTAAAAGTCTTCGACAATCCTGACATCTGATGATGCATCTCTTCATGGCACATGAGTTGACCACCGGTGCTAAATGGGCGGTCAACATCTAACCATAGATGATTTTAGGGGCGAAATTTCGCCCATGGGCGAAATTAAGGGGCCTCTAATTTTTTATTGGACGAATTTTTTGTATTAGAGTGATTTTTTTAAACTTATTTTATTAGCCCGTAATTTATTTTAAGGTAAAAAT
>ML841262.1:13734-24005 GCA_009831015.1 Picea engelmannii | reverse complement strand
CTGATAACATGGCCAAAGGGATTGCTGAATATAAGACAACAAAGTCAAAGGGACAACCTGCCCCCTTTTACATGTCGACATATATCATGGACACCATTTGTTTCATGACACCTTTTCCATTAATGAATTGGAGTTGGACCCCAGCCAATGCAGAGCCCATTCATTTCTACCATTGCAATCTATGGGAAGAAAAATCCAAGGATTTATTTTGTGAAATATGTCACAATGTGGTGGTTCTTGCTCATATATCCCTGTATGGTCACCCACCTCCTCGAATTTTAGACAAGATTATGGGAAATTTGGGTAAACTAGAAGATTGGTTTATTAAGAAGAAATTCTCATACATCAAGGTTTTTGGGTGCTCGGTTCCTCCCCATGCTCTGCCACGATTTTTACCAGATCAGCTGAGAGAAGTGGCCTACCAGACAGTAACAGGAGGCATCAACAAAGAGTTGAAGGTAGCGCAGAAAAAGGTATGGCCGACTTTCCCTATTCATGTTGGGATGTTTTCATTACTGGATTTTGGTCACTCCAAAGTGGAGGCTGTGGCTCTAGAAGATGTCAAATTGGTTGACATCGAGTTCAAAAGACACGATCCACGTAATATTGTGGAAAACCACCTATCCAAGTTCAACATGAAACAATATATGCACGAAAACTCCCCGTATGATGAAATATTCAAGGGAGTTAGATCTTATGAGGAGGTACATGACATATTCCAAGCCCTACCCCCAGATCAACAAGCTAGTTTGATCAGTTTCCAAAAACACAGGAGGAATATCCTACCGAATGTACTACAAGGGGAGAAAATAGCCACTTCCCCTTCTCAGGAAGCAAGGTCAACAGGTTCTGAAGTGAGTCATTCTGGTAAGCATAAAGTTGAGGAAACCCCGAAGAGCTTGGAGGTATTGACACCGAAATTAAAAGCATCATTGTCAGGCTAGCTAGGCCCCCAGGAAAATTCTCAACTAGAAGATTTCCTAAAGAAGGGACAAAATGTGCCTCCCTCGTCACCAACTACCCCAGCTGGCACCTCAAATACAACAAAGCAGCATCAGCCTATGGATATTGGTACTCCCATTACATCATTGAAACCTCTCCAATACAGCCTCAAAAATCCTAATTACGAAATTGTTTTTGTAGATGATCTTACCCCCATCTCGACCGAAGAGATGCCTCCTTCAGATTTCTTTTTTAGTCAAAAACAGAAGGCCATCGTGAAAGGGAATCAGGCCAGAAATATGGAGTGATAACTAAAAGGTAGAGAATGGTGTATGATGGGAATAATCGAGATGATCCAAAGTTCACGAAAGAAGTTGCAGGTTCTATGGGTGCTTTTGCCACTGCCAATCAATGGTTTGTGGACAATTTGGCCGAACAACTATGACATAAGTGCCTATTGGTACAACACTTGCAAAGTAAAATACATGCCATGGAACAAACTATCAGGAACAAGATGAGTCAAGAGTTTGAGAAAATTAGAGCTCATGATTGACAACAAATCCAACAACTTCAGGCTAACCTTGAGGAGCTCCATTAGAGTTCACAAAAAAACCAAGGATTGGTCACTCAGCACGATGAATTGATAAAACAATTGCAAGCTAGATTGGACCTAACCAAAGGTACCTTGATAGATATCTCGACCTTCCAAACTCAAGCACGGGAAATAAATGAGAAGCTAGAAATTGCCCAACAGGAAATTTTTCTGAAGGTAAATGTCATCCAAAAGTGATACTAGGCAGTAGACCTTTCTCTGAAGGAAATCTATGTCAAGGAAAGAGAAGCTCGCTCAAATCAAGCTAGGTTTCAATAAGCTATCATATTGGTGCACAAAGATAATGTGTCTGATTTTCCTCTACTCTCTCCTTATGAACAATTACGAGGTGATATGGCCCTAAAGGTCTAGGAAACAAATCCAGCAGAAAGAAAAAGATTAGCCAGGGAGGTAAAGGATGCTTTCCTGGAAGCGTTGTCATCATTAGATAAGAGGCTAATTGATTTTAAAAGAATCAATATCTCAAAATCCTAGGGGCAAATTGATATTGAAATGAACCAACAAAATTCCAGAAAGAGAAAGGAAGAAACTCTAACATCCATTCATGAAATGAGCCAATTTGATCTTCTTAAGATAAATAAATGGCTAGTAAGTCCAAGCTCACAGTTCTAAGCGACAACTCAGAAAATAAAAAAGATCCAAGAAAAGATGCCTCAGGTAGAGAGGAACTTATTCACTTTTGAGGTAAATGAAACAATTGAACCCTCAAGGTTCGTGTTGGAATTATTGAATAGATGCAACCAATGTATTGAACATGGAAAAGAAAACATAGCCAGAAGAAAATAAGAAAACATGCATAGTGCCCTTGTTTCTTACCCTCCCTACCTTTCACCTTCCTACAACCACTTATCTCATTCATTCACATTCTAATATTCACTTATCCCTAATTCATCATCATACACTTGTTCCATTGTCATTCTTCCCACAAACGGTTACTTTTTCTTATGCCCGTTATACATTCCTTACCGAGCCATGCAGTGATACTCATTCGATTATCATTCCTCCCTGATCTCAACTATGTTCCATTGCATTGCTAAAAATATCTGGAGGGATAGGTGGCAACAAACTAAAACAACCAAGACAATATGACATATTATTAAGGAGTTTGTACGACATCTATGTTCAGCCTAAAGGACTAAGGAAAAGAGGATTTTTTTTCCAAGCAGATGAAGAGATAGAGGAGAATGCTAGCGGAGCTCATCAAATTTTACACACTGTTGTCTTATTCAGATATATGCTATTTAATCAATTATTGTAATAATTCCAACCGTTTTGGGTTGTGACAATTTTTGTATAAATACATAGATTCAATATTTATACCAGGTTTCTTCTTGCTAGATGTAATAGAAAAAACTCTCCTTTTTTGAGTATTAATACAAGTGCAAAAAGATATTCTAATTTTCGTTCAGTTTGAGTTATGTGTTTCCTCTGTATCCTCATTTCTTTGAATTTATTTATATAATTCCTTGAAAAGCGATTGATTGCAATTTAGTATTACAACTACTGTGATTATATTATATCATCAATTCATTAAGTAAGCATTTTTCCCTCTATATTTACTGTAAGTAATACAAGACCTGCAAGCTGCATGAATTACCGCATTTCATATCCTATTCAAGGGTGTGTTCTCCACTTTTCTTCCACTGCAAACAAGGTGAGACTCTTATGCAATTGATGCCTAGCTTTGTTTAACTGCTTTTGTAACTATCCTCCACACCATTTGATATTATAATTGTGACTTAGACAACAAAACATTGCCTCTGTACTTTCCTATTATTAATTTCATTTAAGGATCATTTCTTATATAACTAAAGGTAGAAAAATCACTCTTTTAAAACATTCCCTTTAAACATTCCTAATGCCTGACATTACTCTTTGAGCCTCAAGTTTAATATCAGGAACAACATGACGTTTGACACTTCGGCACTAAATGCCCCTTTTTCTTTTGTGCGCAAACCCTCCAGAGTCCAGAAATCTCGAACTCCCAAAGGAGCCCGAAATCTCACCACGTGGCTCTGACCTTCGAAAATTCTACCTTATCTATGATACTTCACCCCATACCACCGGAGTCCTGAAGTCCTAGTCTACCGAAGGGTTCACCCTTGCTCAAGGTGAAGTGTTAAATGAAAGGGATAAGGATAGGTGGGTCCCGAGTACTCCACCCGCTAGTAAACATAATGAATGTGTGCCAGGGAGGTGACATGCGACAAGGAAGAGATGACACATGGCCCCTTCAATGGGTGACATGTATCACATTTTAATGGACATATAGTTTCTGCAAAATGTACGAATCTAGGTGACACGTGGCAGTCGTGTTGAGCACTCAACACACCCTAAAAAAGTCTATGTCAAATTTTACTTTTTGGGTACCACTTGATCTTTTTTCACTGTCTGATTCATCTTCATTGTGAAAAATGTTGTGTTTTCTTACCATCTTGACTCTCATTAAGTATTTAAATTTTTTCTTGGATCTATGAAAACTCATTAATTAAAAGAAAAAGACTTAATACTTAAATAAGGAATCAACAACCAAAACACTCTCCCCGACGCGCTCAAAGATTCGGCATCAGAAGGAATTAAAGGATGAAATAAAATCACTTGAAAAACCACAGTCGCTGAGCGCCAATTTTCATCGGCATCGACAGAAAGAAGTTTTCTTTCACGACGAGCATCATACAAGGATATTGCCGACAACCGATCCCCTTCGGTGTCAGTAAAAGTCTAAAAGATTAAACATTGAACAAAGAAAGAAATGATATCATCGATAGACGATACCCAATGCGCTTAACAAAATCGGAGAAGATCAAATCATGACTAACATCCAAACTATGCTAAAGTTTTTCTCCGATCGTCGACTTCTGAAACATTTTCAGCATCGGGAGTTTTTGAGGACGCTAACCCAAAGGAACCTATGCGATAGGTTTATTCCTGAACATCGATCCCCGATACATTTTCAGCATCTGTAGTTCCAAGTTTAGCTTAGAGTGCACAACTTGAACAAATTCCCAAGTCGAACCAATACCCACGATCTATGTCACCAGTCTTCAGTGCCACGTCAGCACCGCACGATGAAATCGATCGACGTTGGAGGTTTTTCATAGAAGGGTATCAATGAAAAATACAAAGTAACTCGAAGCACCACTAAGTATAATTTGGGGCTAACTTGAAATAAACATGGTCTGTCTAAATGACAAAAACAAGGGGCGTTGCGCAGCGAATCCTAGGCTTAAAAAATACGTTCTGAATCAGACAAGAAAATATGGACAAAGAACACAAGAGATACATACGCAAAGAAAAGAAATGAAGCATCCAACCGCTACAACCAGAATCCTTTCGTCAAAGTTTCAAGACTTTATATTATATTTCCATCAAGCTCAGATCACATACAAAAGATATTGTCTACACCTTTTGGCCAACCAACTCAGTTTACATTAAGAACATGAAAATTTTCAAAAAAAAAAAACTATCAAGTTTTGTGCCACGTCTGAGAATACAAAATAGGGTTCATTAATCATGCCTCTTTTGCGTGCTGACAAGATCTACGTGGAATTTCTCACCGGATACTTCATGTTCCCTGAGATGTTTTCATATTCAGTTCTTGCGACACCCTTCGCACTTCGTGCAACTATATGATTGTATATTTCGCTTCCCAGAGTTGTCTCTTGAGCCATGTCAGGTTCCCTTCACAACCTTGTGATGCTGACACCTCGAGGGTCCTTTTCGCCAATTATCGTCTTAATTATTTATTTTCATGGTAGAGTTCAACAATGGCGAGTTGTGCCTACTCCAGCTACTGTTTCGACACTCGAACGTTATAGCCCGTGGCATCTATCGTCCTCTTTCTTCTACCGCTTCCCCAATTTGTGGCTTCAACAGGATCTAGTCGGATAACATGCATCAATAATTCCTCGGCAACCGATCTTGCACACGACTCACTCGGGATTTCATTTTCCCCAACCTCCTTATTCTTCCTTGGCCTTCCCCTTTTCCAGGTTACCTACTATTGTGGAGGAATGGCTTCCGACGTTCTTCCTTCCGAAACAACGTCTTCTACTTCAGCCTCCACATGGTGTGATGCCATCATTTCCGCAAGCAGGTAGGAACATCCCTTTGAAGCCTCGGGAATGGCCACTATGAGTAAGAATGAATACCAGGTGTTTTGGGGCTCAATCCTGCCACTTCGGATGCCTCGCGTGCCCCGAATTATGTTTTGAGGGGTTCCCATGGTGTGACAACGTATCTGTCTTATGCGTCGGGAACTTGACGAGGGACCAAAGAAAAAAGAAAAAAGAATTGATCAGACTGGGCTCATGAGGTGAATTACCAACAGTTCATAAGCTCGGTTGGTGAGTAGAACACATGCAAAACATCCACAATTTATAGCAGAGCGGCTAGTGTGTGGAAATGTGCCAGGGAACACTAGATCCATGGAGACTAGATGTTTGAAGAAAACTGAAGATTTTTTGTGGCACATCCATGCGACAAGCATGTTTCGAGGTGTGTGAGATACAACCGATAGGAAATACAAAAGGTTTGTGGTACGATCACCTTGATTTTTCAATCCCCCAGCCTTCATGATGAATTGATGATGGTTGATGCACTTGTTGATGCGACTTCTGTTTAAACAACTTGCCTCAACCTGGGGTGCCTAATGAATTCCCTTATGACAAGATCTGACTCTTTTGGAACATACTCATACTTTCAACATATGTTTGGCTCTGACATCCTTTCCCGACTCCAAAGGCCAACCTACCATTGGCGTGACTTCAAATCTCATATTTTTCCATACCTGATATTTCATGCTGTGGCACGCGGATGTAACCCACCCTAACTAGGAAAAAAAAATGACGACGCTAACAGAAGCGGTGCAAGCAATTCAAAAGATTGCAGATATCTCGTCAGTATCAAACAACCTAGTTTGGCAAGCTTTGCAGGTATGTACCAGTCTGGATTCTTCACGTTTACACTTCATATGTTTATTTTACCAAGTGTTTTTCTATACATTGTCTCTAAACAATTTTAATTTCGATTGCAGGAAAGATACTTCTGAGTATTGAGCAAGAATGGTTTGAGAGCCTTATCGGGAGATGCAAGAAAATGAGCCAGAAGCGAGAGAAACTGGGTCAAAATCAACAAGGCAATAAAGGATATCGAACTTCTTGAGTTTGGCATGCCCGATGACCTCGTCGACTTGCATGACACAATCAAATTGCACACCGAACAAGATTCATCATGGGCTAAAGAAATAGTAAATGTGATAGGAACAAGAGAGCCAGGTCAGGTGCGACAGTTTATGGAACACCCAATCAAATCTCAGGCTATGCTGCAACAGTTAAGTGTCAATCTGGTCAAGTATCGGGTACATACGGTAGAGATCAGAGAGATTTGCGTAGCCCCGATGGAACAACATATATTCCCACACGCCCATACCTACGAGGATTTATTCATCAACTGGTCGGAGTACGAGAAGAGTCACCCTTTTAAAGTGATATCTTGAGATGACTCTTAGACAAACTATTAGGAGGGAACGCCACGTGAAAAATTTTGTTTTGATTATTTGCACTTTAGCCATTATTTTCAGTTAATTTTATGTTATAAATAAGAGCATTGACCAATTAGTTAAGGGTCGATGTTTGTTGCAAGAAACTCTCATTTCTGGTTTTGTTAAGAATTATTTTGGAGCTTCCTTTAATTAAGAAGTCCTTCTAGACCAAAGACAAGTTTATGTTTTCATGAAATGCATGTATGATTGGACGTGGAGAAGAACTATTTCCTATTCCATCTTATGAATGGGTTCAATAACGAGTAAGATCTATTAAATCTATTGATAAGTTATCTGATGCAATATTTTACAGTTCTTTCTTTAATGATGCAAAATGAATCTTTGTGTTATTATGTAATTGATGATTAGAGTGGAGTGAATTATTTTACTTACCATTGTTTATCACATGTATGTTGTTTTCTGATAACTCGTATCTAATTGGAATATTCACATGGTTAATTTATTAGTAATAGGCCTGTGGTATATGATCATTGTCTGCATGCTAGGGTGTAAGGGTTATCCCAAACCCAACCTCTTCTCCAGTAGTTTAAGTTTGTTCCCATTTGTTGCCTAGTTGGTTTATACCGACTTTCCATCTTATACCAGTCACACCAAAAGAAAATACAAAAAGAGAACGTCCGAACCGAAGGATAGGCCTTCAAAATAAAACGTAAAGCTAATCGATTAATTGGCCGGATCGCAAGATCTGGAGAACCATCCCACTATTAAAAGTTGCAGAGTATAATTGGGCCTCGATTGTGGGTTTGGTTTCTGTTGTTGAACTAAAGGGATTTAGGACCCATCAATAGAAATGGCGCTAGAAGGAGGGCCTGGAGAATGAATGGTGGAATACATATTTCACATAATATTTTAGATAGCCTGTAAGATTCAAAACATCCCACATGCATGGCTAGTCATTCCCAAGACAACCCACACACACTGAGTACTCCTAAAATGAGTATCTCACCCTAGCCTGAGGAAGAATGCTTGTTCTCTGACATACCTTACACTCTTCCTCATGATGAATTAAATCAATTTAGAAGAATCACTAGAGCATACACCCGACAGATCGGTGTGTTGTCCTTAGCTCCGATACTTCCTCGAAGACAAAAAATAAGAAGACCAATGGTTGACACCCCCGACCAGGTTTTTGTGCACACAGTAGAAGACCTAAGAGATTTTTCAATCACCAAAATTGAACATCCTCTTAATCTGATCTTCGAAATGCCAGTTGACGACGTCTCTGAACTAGACGATTTTTCGGAAGAGGAAGAGTTTAAATCAGGATATGAATATATGGAAGACAACAACGACCATGATGAAGAAAGGGGAAACCCACCTTAGAACAATTAGCCTTGGTTGGCCAGGGATGTGTTGACGGGTGAAATTGTTCGTCCGTCAACTGGAAGAGCAAGTCCGGTCTGGGGTTGTCTAAATAACCCAAGCTGTTTGGTGTAACTCGTTCTAACGGGTTTAATGGCTCCGTTAGCCAATCTAAGAATACTAAAAGAAACGAATAAAATAGAGAAATAACTAACTAATTACTAAACACACTATATATATGTACATATGTTCAAATGTAACTATAGTAGTTGTATTTAAGAAGAAGATATACAAGTCTCATTTATTTACATGATTTACAAGCTGCAAGTTTTAATCGAAACTTACGAAAATCAATGGAAAAATGATTGCTTCGAGGAAGCAGATAAAGAAAGCACATAAAAATATTTTTTTTTTCTTTTATAAATTTAAAGAATCTTTCAAAAAAAGTTAATGAAACATGAACATGTGGATAGTCAAAGCTGAACCATACATTCTAGTTTTAATGATATGTAAATGACAGAAAAAGAAATAAAAACATAAACCTGTGATCTCATAATTATACATGATTACAACAAGATAAATCTGGAACAATCTATGCATTTTATCATTCAATTTAAAACTCAAAGATAAATCTCATTATTTAAATCGAAGATATAATCACAGCATTTGTATTTTGATGAAGCAAATGATAGATGGTATTTATAATATAAACCTCCTACACATCACAGATCATTTAATCTAAAGATATCAGACCTGCACATGTAACAGGATTAAAAAAACATAAATAACAACATTATAAACAAAAGTCTAAAGACAAAATGCATATATGTCGTTCTATTAAGTTTTTGGAATCACTTGTCCATTCTGTAGTCCTGGAATAAATTGTTTGGATAATTGACTTTAAAGATTGAAAAAATTAATACATAAATGATAATAATTAACCATGTATTGATAAAAAAGACTAAGACTATTTAAATCAATGCATAATCAATTATTCAAAGAATATGAATATATTATAATGAAAATAAAACCATTTTACTTACAGGACAACAACCATTAAGCAACCTGGAATTCCATATTCTTCTTTGAAAATACTCGTCCATTCTCCCAAAGCTTCCAGCCATCCATTAATCCATTTGAAAAGAAATTAAAAAAAAAGTTTACAAAAGTAATGATATACAAAAGATAAAGGATTAAAATCATTTTCTTCAATTCTTCCCTCCCCCTTGGCTCTGATCTTTCTTATATATTTATAAAATGAATGAACAGTCTGGGCGTCACTATTAATTTCCGCCACCTGAAATTTGCCTCTAAAAGAGACCCAAATATCTCTCAAATCATACATTTTTTTGGGGAAATCTCTACTTAGAAGGTAAATGGGTCCATTTGGGTTCTGGGTTTTCAACTGTTTCTTCTAATTCCTCACGGTTTGGATGCAATCAGTTCTGTAAAATCATCTATCTGATCTTGACGCCTTTCCAAATTTTATCTGTTGTTGCTCATAAAATTATTTGTAGCAATCCAAAATTATTTTTGGATTAATCATCTTGAACGTATTTGGATAATAAAATCAAGCCATGATCAGATCCGTATCAAATATTTGATAATAGAAACCCGTGAAACAAAAAGAAACCTAAATTGATAACCTAAAAATTGTGAATAAAACAAAATCTAGAAAAATAAAAAATGAATTTAAACTAACTATAAATTATAAACAAACATTGTTTATAATTTGTTTTCAAATATGATCCAGAAGCTTCAAGTTAATGGAGAAAAAACATTAATTTTGGTTTTTTACAAAATCAAACAAATGATTGATAATTCTTTAATTATTATTATTTTGAAATGAGA
>ML841261.1:35984-76866 GCA_009831015.1 Picea engelmannii | reverse complement strand
CTGGGTGCTTGTTTGATAAGTAGTCATTAACTTCTTTTGAGTTTTGGATTGTTTTTTCTTTCTGGATTGTTGATTGATTAAGAGATAATTTTTGTTTGTATTCAATGAAAGGTTTTCTTATAATTTCATTTTTTACTTGCATTATTAGTTTGATTTGGGAATAGTGTTGAGAGTGCACTAGTTTTCTTGGACCATTCTTTATTTTCTTCATTATATCTTTGTTCTGATTTGAAAAGGAAAGAACTGAAGTTTTTCTTTTTAGTGGTTTTTGTAAGAAATTTTTGCATTCATATAGTTGTTGGAAAGAGAAAATTGGAAAAATTGATAGCTTTGATTATTTGGAATTCATATCATCCAAAATTGAGAAATCACACTTGTAGCTTTTGTATTTTTCAAAAGAGAAACCTTATCCCTATTGTAATTAGAGTTCATTGAATGAAACATTTGCATTTCATCTCTTCTTGCATCTTATTGGGTCAAGGTCAAATACATCATCAGTTTCATTTCCGTTTCCCTTTTGAGTAAACAACAATATTTAAAATACAACGTAATTTTAAAATCTATTAGCAACTTTTATTTTCTAGAACTTTTATACACCAACGTTAGCTAGGATAGTGCTTTGGAATAGGTTGTAAGGCACACTCTCCAAAGCATCAAAACACACAATAGTATCTTGTGATAGGGAGAGAAAAAATCCACTTGCTACATTTTGTCCTGTGAAGCCCTTCTAACACAAGGGTTAATCACGAGGTTGCATTAGGACTGAAAAAGTTACTCACCCTGCTTTGTTGGTCTTAGTGTAGAGATTGCGCATATTATTGAGGGTCACTTGAGAAGAAAATATTGCGGGGACCTTCTCGAGGTTATTTCGGGCTTAGATACCTTGCCCTTCTGCATGGATCGGATTGTGGACTGCTTCCCCATGCATCATTGTCGTAATTGGTAACCTCAGTGGCCTATCTCTTTATATTCTTTACACAAGGTGACTGTGGAGGGGCAAGTCTTCATGTTACCTGGAATAGACGTTGGCCAAACTTACTCGGGCTCCTTGGAGGGTATGCCCACGATTATGTGTGGGAGCTTGCACCAAGGTGTAAGTCCGTTAAGCAGGTTGTCAACATAACTTTTCCACCTGCTTTATCCCATCCCCTTCTTGTCTTGATTTCATGATGTTGGATTTCATCACCAACTAGTGACTTCGAAATAAGAAGGTTTGTTTGCGTGTCTGATATCTATATTTTATTAGTGAGTGTTGTTTGTTTCTCTAGTTGGCTATAGATTTCTTTCACTCTTTATTTGGTGTGGCCAACATCGGCCCTCACCGTTCATGTAGGATGCAAATATTACCTCTGGAATATCTGGAAGAATATACTCCTTTGTTTCCGAACTCACCAGAGGGTTCTCCCGAAGGAGCAATCAATAATGACATAACCTCTGAGATTGGAAGTTCTACTCCATTGGAGGAATCCATACTTCTCATAAATCCATTTTTGAGTGTTGTATGAGATCCACTTTTTCTCTAGATAAATTCATCGGGAGACGTTATTGCTGATGATTCTACTGGAATACCTACTGGACCTCACACAGAGTCTGGTGTAGAAAATCCACTCTTTCAGAGTGATTCGTTTAGAACCCCGGTTCACACTGCTGGAAATTTTGATCTTAGCTCTTCTGGTCCTATTTGTTCTCTTTGGAGGACTTCTTTGGGACATGATATTTTTGAAAAACTAGGAATGAGTCATCTATGCCAGAGGACCTCTAATCAACCTATGGGATCACATACGCCTATGAATTCTACTACCTATATAGTCCCTTTAGATCATTTTATTGACATGACCAGTAATGTTGTCATAGTTTCAAACCAATTGTTGGTTGGTTCTCATACAATTCTTCCTCTGCAGCTCACTAACTCTACCATGGTCCCACAAACTACGCTTGTTTCTGCCGGAAGTGCAGTAATTACTCAAGCTCCTATTTGAACACCACTTATGCTTAGACCAAATCCATCACTTCCACCTGGGTATCACACTCTAAATACATCTATTGTTAATCCCGCCCATAATCCATCTTGAGGGGCTAACCTTTTTGTTCCTCTTGGGTATAATGCTGCTAGAAGTTATGTTCCTACACCTACCCAGGTTCTCTCTGGGGGGCCTAACATTCCTCCTCCACCTTCACCTAGAGGATCTAATCGTCTTGGCCCAAGTAGCTCCAATCAAATGGAAGGCACAAGTAATTCTGTGACTTCTGGTTTTCAGATTCCTATTGGAGGGTAACCTCCTCAAGTTGGGGGCCATAACCCAGTGTATGGGTAGTATATCCCTGGATTACAGTCTCAACCTTGGAATTTTCCTTTCCAAGGCCATCAACAATTGCCTGGGGGGAGACCTCCTTAAGTTAATTCTTTTTTACTCCCTAATCCTGGGAAACCATATCCAGGTTCTATGAATCCTACCTGGGGTCAAGGTTTTCAATCTAATGCTCCTTCTCAAAAAAGCTTACCCAATCAACCAACTCAAGTTGGCTATTTGACTCAAAACCCTCCACAATTGAATTTGACAAGACCCTCTAACTATCTACAAACTTCTTATGGTCCTACTGGTATACCTGCGGGACTACCTCCTCAGAATTAGCAGTTTCCTCAAGTGAACAGACAATTGTCATTTCTTGCTACTTTGGATTTACTAAATTTGTCTAGGATTTTGAATGATCCTATCTTGCATTCTACTTATTGGCCGGTTATACTTTCTAAGTTACCATCATACATTCCTAAGTTTGATGGCAGATCAGGAGAATACCCAAATAATCAAGTCGCGACTTTCCATCTTTGGTGTTCATCCAACTCTTTAATGGATGACTCCATTAGATTGCGTCTTTTCCAACGAACTCTGAAGGGTTCGACAACCAAATGGTATATTGAATTGCCATGAGGATTCTTCAATGACTTCAATACCTTAGCTATGTATTTCTTAACACATTACCAACTACCAATTCGATACGAGACATGAACCGAAATTTTGAGTTCATTTAAACAATCCTCGTCCACTCACATTTCTGATCACATTCATGAGTGGAGGAGGAGAAGACACTTAATCAAAGTTCCCCTTCCTGATCAATTATTTGCTAAGTGGTTTATCAAGTAACTCATTGGTCCTATAGCCTGTGATGTTTCCATGGGTGGTGTCATCATTGAAGAGCAGGCGATTAGTCTTGCTCAATACTTGGATTTAGTTTATTCACAAACATGCACACTATATGACTTGATCCTTGACACTCCTCGCCCTTCTACAAATCAAAGCCCAACACCTCCAGTAGCTTCTCATGTTGCTAATGGCGTGATTGGCACCTTCCACGCTGAGACTCAGTCAAAACAAACCAGTCGTGCTAGTCCCAAGTCTAATACTGTTAATATACAAAATAATCCTCCTCCTACTCCTTCTCCCAGTAAAACTTATGAAGTTAATTCGATTCAATCTACATCTACTGGTAAAAATCAAAATAAAAAGAAAGGGAAGGGAAAGAATAAGGAAGACAAAAATAATAATCAACAAACTGATAAAACCAAGACTCAACCTGCCAATGAAAAAGAAAAGCACAAACCTCGTTATCCTTGTCTTATATGTGGTGAGGATCATTATACAGAAGATTGTCCACGACATGCCGAGGTTACTAAATTCCTGCAAGGGACCGGGACACCTCCTACACCTGTCATTTTGTCACAACCTTTTCCTTCTCAGCAACAAGCCCAATTGGTCATTCATGACCAACCTTCTCCCTCTACCACATCTTATGTACTTATGTGTACTGATGACTCCAAGAAGAATGAAGTCGCAGTTGCTACTTGAGCCAAAAATTATTCACCTTCGAAAGAGAAAGTTGTTGATTCACCACCTCCATTGGTTCAACTTCCTCCATCAACTTCACCTCCCAATGATCCTCTTCATCTCGAACAATCGATTCCAGACACAGTTCTTCATCCTCCTCTGAAGGGCGTTATTCGCAAGTCATCATTTAATCCTCACGCCCATGCTGCTCAAAACTACAGTATTGTAGAAGACCTTTCACAGGCACCTTCTGCGATGTTGGCTCTCAAAGTCCTTCAAAGTTGTCCCATGCAATGGAAGGAACTGTTAAAGTCTATTGGTGGAATTGATCCTACTGATACAAACTTGATTATCTTTGACTTGGAAGATCATATTCCGAGGCTTCCTCCTCAATTAGCGTTTTAGATAAAAAATTATTGTGGAAAATAAGAATATTTGTCGAACCATTATTGATGAAGGAGCCTCAACTTGCATCATGTTTGTCACTTGTTGGAAATCCATTGGTTCTCTTGCCCTTACCGAGTCACACAATACCCTTAAATCATTCAATGGTACAAGATTTAAACCTTATGACGTTCTTCCTTCATTATCTATTACGTTAGAAGGCAAAGTAGTTATTGTTGAGGTTGAGGTCTTTGATGCACCTCTCGATTACAACCTTCTACTCGGCCGTATTTGGATTGATTCCATGTATGCAGTTGTTTCTACTCTTTTCCTTGTGATACGTTTCCCTCACCAAGGAAAAGTTGTTACTGTCGATCAACTTGCCTTTTTTAATTCTGATTCTCATACTAGTAACGTACCTTTCTGTGCGAAAACACCTCCTGGTTATGAGAATGTCGGTGTGGGTCTTTTGAAAGATTCTTTGTTAATGGGTACATTCCCCATTCCATCTCCCGATATTCCTACTCCTTTTTTCTCTTCAATTAACATGATATCATCCATTGTTGGTGAAATCCCTGAGTCTTATGACCCTTGGATAGTACCTAGCTCTGACGTCTGTCTTCGTTATGGTGACATAATGTCTTTATGTCCAGTAGAATTCTCTTATCAAGCTATTCAATCGGTAACTCCCTCTCCTCATTCTCTCTTAGATACGTCTCCGGATCCATTTCACATAGTCTTTCACACCGATGAAATGATTATGACAATCATGTCTATGGAAGATACCCCATGGGATGATGGGCATTATCGTTCTATTATCTTCCTAGAACTCGAGACTATAGAGAGTTACCAACGGATTTCAGATCCGACTATTGTTGTTACTTATTCCCTTGTTCTTGAACCAATACATGATGTTTTGTATGAAGGGAACTTGGGTAGCATTTCACCCACCATACCTTTAGATATTTCTATTTAACCCGTAGTCGTGGAAAATGTTCACATCGGTGCCTCATGTTCTACCGAAGAGGTCCAAATTTATAAAGCTCTTTTCCAAGAATTTCGTGACGTTTTTGCCTGGAGTTATGAAGAGATGCCAGGAATTGATCCAAATATTGTTGTACATGAGATTAAGACTTACCCGGACACTAAACCTGTTCGACAGAGACTTCGCCCAGTACATCCACGCAAAGCTGCTGCTATTAAAATTGAAGTTGAAAAACTTCTTAAAGCCAGTTTTGTTTACCCTGTGGCTTTGACTGATTGGGTATCTAATATTGTTCTGGTTACGAAGAAACAAGGCACGATTTGTGTTTGTGTAGATTATAGGGATATCAACAAAGCTTTTCCCAAAGACAATTATCCAACCCCTTTCGTTGACTAGATCATTGATGACTGTGTCAGGAGTGAAATATTCTCTTTAATGGATGGTTTCTCCGGCTATAATCAAATCAATATTCTACCTACGGATCAACATAAAACTGCTTTTATCTGCCCTTGGGGAACCTTCACATATCAGAAACTACCTTTTGGTCTCAATAATGCTGGTGCGACTTTTCAACGCGCTATGTCTTATGCTTTTCATGACATTAAGCACATTGTACAACCTTACCTAGATGATTTACCGACGCATTCCGTGCATTGTCAAGATCACCCGACACATTTACGGGCCATTTTCCTACGTTGTTGTTATTATCGCATATGCTTGAATCCACATAAATGCATTTTTTGTGTGGAGTCCAGACGAATTCTTGGTTTTATCATTTCTACACATGGGATCACGGTGGACCCTTTGAAGGTTGAAGCTATTCTCAATCTGCCTCCTCCTTCTACATTGCGCCAACTCCAAAGTTTGCAAGGGAAGGCAAAATTTTTACGTCGATCTGATTTTCATGACAGTTTATGTGGGGGGCATCACTTTTGGATAACCACTGCATATAAGATTCTTAGGGCTAGGTACTTATGGCCTAGTCTATTCACTGATGTTTGTGCAAAAATCAGAGCTTGTGTCAAGTGTCAGAAATTCTCTGGAAAGCAACAACTCAAGTCTTTTCCATTGAAGCCTGTGGTAGCTTCAGGACCCTTTCAGTAGTGGGGCCTAAATTTTATTGGGGAAATTCATCCCGCTTCTAGTGGTCAACATAGGTGGATCTTGACTGCCACAAATTACTTTAATAAGTGGATAGAAGCCATCCCTACAAGGAATGCTTCCCACAAGGTGATCATTGGATTTATTGAGGATATTATGGCGAGGTTTGGTTGTCCGAATAGAATTTTCACTGATAATGCTGCTTCTTTCAAGGCTGAACCATTGATCCAGTTTTGTGAATAGTTTGGAATCACTTTGATTCACTCTACTCCTTACTATCCCCAAGGGAATGGACTAGCAGAGTCCTCTAACAAAATCCTTATAAATATTTTCAAGATACTGTTAGAGGACAACAAGAAAGGATGGGATTCAAAGTTCAAATTTGCTTTGTGGGTTGATAGAGTGACAATGAAGAGATATCCGGGTGTCTCTCCTTTCCATCTTGTGTATGGAGTTGAAGCCATATTTCATTCTCAGCTTGCCTTGCCTGTGGCAAAATTCTTCCAAGACTACCAAGGGGATCTTTATGATATGATCAGAAGAATACAAAAGCTGGTAGAAGTGCAATAGACTCAGGGGAAGCTACTGGATAAAGCACATGACCATCAACAGAGAATGAAGCAGGCCTTCGAAAGGAAGGTAAACAAAGAGGATTTCCAATTGGGAGATTTAGTGCTCAAGTGGGATGCACCAAAGCAAGACAAAGGCAAGCATGGTAAATTTGAAGACTTGTGGATCGGTCCCTTCAAAATGTCCGAGGTATTTTCGAATAACACTTACAAATTGCAGAATTTGGAGGATGTAGAAGTTTTTGGTGGCCCTGTCAATGGAAATTTTCTAAAAAAGTACTTTGCTTGAGCCATGAGTGGCTTTCCATGCCATTGCAAATATCATTTTTATTTTATTTTTGTTTTAATAAGTGACCCCATAGCCCTAGGATAAGGCACTGAAACTACTTGTTCTTGGTAGCTCGCAGAGAGCATGCCATCCCCTGTGGAGCCAATGTTATCACACTAAGTTGCCTTGGGTCTTTAGCCCTTAGTTTTAATTTTTTTTAAGCCATTATATTTTTTAATTTTGATTTGTTTCTTAAAGGTTTGATTTACTTAGGTTACCTTGAATAAGTGAAGGCTTAAGTCATGACTCAAGTTTTGATCCTCATATAAATTTTTGGCCTAGGTTCATTTTTCTTGGTTTATGTTTTGACCCACTTAATGACTTGAAACTAAGCCTAACTCATCCCATGACTCACTTGACTTGACATGTCACTCTCCTAACTCATACATTCATATCCTTTCCATGTTGTCCCTTTGTCCTCTTATAATGGTCAAATCAACTTTTTGAAAATGGAGCTCTACCAACTCACTAGGAGTTTCTGTAGCGCACTCCCTGTCCTTCATCCTTTACCATGATTTGTTATTATAGTGATGATGTCATGTATGCCTTGTTTTCATCACCATGGTTATTTAAAATATGCCTTCGAGGATTCAATCTTTATGATCTTGCTAATGGTTTTAAAATTTTAAAAGTTCAAAACTCTGCGTTGCAAAAACTACCAGTTCGGACCAGTTGGCAGTGGCACTATAGGATCATATGCTGAGGTGGATTCAGAGGCCGATTTTCTCGTGATACTCTCCTAAACATTCGTTGAACTCCAAGTTATCATCATTCTCTAGGTATCCCATGGTTTCCCTCATCTTCATATCAATTTCAAGGAGTAATCATCGCTTGGAGTTTTGGTAGCAATCGTGCCTGCAGAATTGGAGGAGGTATTTTCCCTCACACTTTCCTATCAGTCTTTCTTTCACCCAAACCTGCAGTCACCATTCCCTGGTTTTCATTTGTAATACATCCATTTACCTTTCTCCTGAGTTTTGAATACTTAAGAAAAATTCACCTCTTGTATGCGCATTGTGCTACCTAAAATCACTATTGAACTATGTTGCCTTTTCCCCTGCTTCCTCTACCATTTGAATTGGAGTGTGTTTAGCCAGTTTTCACAGATTATTGCAGTGATATCCTCCTTCAGATTATTATTTCTCTTCTTTAACATATGTAAACACTCAAAGGGAGGAAAATTTGTAGCCATTGTCTTCCTAACCCAATGTTCACTATCAATTCCTTATTTAAGTATGCAGCCTTTGTTTTCCTAGCCATCACTGCACCATAGATTTTGACTTTCATCCTAAACTATGGAGACACCTCAGAAGAAGAAATCACACAAGGGAGGTGTTGTGGTTAAAACTGAGCCTGCATATATGCATTTGTTTGAGGCAGAGCCCATGGCTAGATAAGTTTTTCAAAGGGTGGGTTGCCTTGCTTTTTGTCAAAACATGCAAAGGGGTCATCCTGAGGTGGAAAGGAAATTTGCCTCACATTTTGATGGCTTGAAGACTAAGGTAGGAGACCTAGAGTTTGAGGTGTCTAAAACCTCCATTTCAGCAGCCATAGGGATTCCTATTACAGGAGAGAAATGGTTTAAATCCATGGCCTTGAATGCAACCTTTTCAAAATACTTCCTTAAGCCAGAGTATCAAAATGAAAACCTGTCCAAAGGGGTACCAAGAAGTCATCTAGTTGAAGAGTTTGATAAGATGTTGAAGATCATCCAAAGGTACTTCACATGTGTAGGGAGGTTTAATACACTATACCAGTACCATATAAGGCTTCTGTTGCATTTTACTGGAAAAGATGAAATGAGAATTCCTTTCTATTTGTTGAGAAGCATATGGAAAATGTCAGATAGAGTGCAATCCAAATCAAATGCTATGGATACTAGTATTTTTCATTCTGGGTTGATTAGAATGTTGGTTTCTAAAGAGATGAGAAAGAAGAACATCTAATGGGAACAATTCATTGCTTCTTCTCACATGAAGTTAGACATAGCAGCTACTCTTCATTCAAAGATACCAAGTCCTTTGCCATCCACTAGTACTACTCCAACAAGAGTCAGCAAGAAAAAAAAAGAGTAAGGCCCCTGCTCAAGACTAGGAGGTCATTAAGGAAGTTGCAGAAACATAGAGGGAGGCCTACCATTCTCCACTGAGAGACCTTTCACCCCCTCCTACACCATAATTAGAAGAGGTCCCTTCCTCTACTAAAGCCACAACTAAGAAAGGAAGGAAACTACACTTCTCTTCATCTCCTTCAATAACTAGCACAAAGGTAAGAAATACTTTCACAAGGTCATCAACTCTCAAAGGGGTTATTGAAGAACAATTCCTACCAAAGGTTTCCATTCTAAAGAAGAAGAGAGATAAGGGAAAAGGCATTGAGAATCCTGTTGAGATGGAAGAGGTAGTCCCTGTGCAACAGGAAGATGAATCCATGAAGAAGCATGTTGAGATGGAAGAGGTAGTCCCTGTGTAGCAAGAAGATGAATCCATGAAGAAGCCTGTTTGTAACACACCCACGATGGGGAAAAGAAAAAAAAAAAAAGGAAAAATTTTGTCCTCCTTACAGGAACAAATTCTCTTTCTCTCTATGGTTTCTAATTTGGAAAGTCCAAGACTCAGCCCGAGCCTTCGGTCAGGATTCTCTGAGTCTAAATCAAACGAGACTTTGAGACCATGATATTCTCACCTCTAAATCAGACATAGGCCGTTTCGGCCTCTATTGCAGGTCTTATGATGCCCGTGACCTTATCCTTTGCACTTTAGCGAAGTCTCGGAGTTTTAGTTAGCCCCTTTTCTCTTGGCCTCCTCAGATATGACCTTGGCGATGACCACACGATTGTGGGCACGACCACAAGCAGTTTGGGGTCAAACTACTTTTGGGCCCACAATCCTCCTCAAGTATCCACGTGTCCTCCTGAAGAAACCACAGTTTGAATTGTGGCCCGCCCTTGATATTTTAAACTTCACGCAACTCTTGTCCCCGCAATGCTACAGGATCGTCGATCTCGCAATCTTGACAATACTGTATGAATCGATGGTTCAGATCTGCGCCTCTCAAATCTATGGACCAGATCTGTCCCTCCTATATCAACGATTGTGATCTCTTCCTAATTCCGGACTTCGAGGTTTTGAAATCTCAAACCTTGCTTCTTCCATACTTGAAACTTTCAGAGCTGACGATCTGCAGACACCTGTCCTACTCGATCAATGGTCTTGCTTCCACTTTGGGTGTTTGACCATTTAACCCAAATCAACGGTCCTCCAACCCTCTTCTTGATTGACGGTCGAGATCTCCTTCAGGTTTCAGACTTCTGAGATCTCAAATCTCAAGCCTTTTCCCAAATGAATTTCATCCGAAGGCTACAATCCTCTGACGCGCTTCCTCTTGATCTAACAATCAAGGATTACTTCGGGTCTTCACCCGGAGCTCACAGATTTGCACCACGTGTTCTTCGAATCCAACGGTTATGAATCACTTCAGGATTTTACCCAGAGTTCATGGATTTGCACCATGTGTCCTTCGAATCCAATGGCTATGAATCACTTTGGGACTTTACCCAGAGTTTAGGGATTTGCGCCACGTGTCCTCCGAATCCAACGACTATGAATCACTTTGGGACTTTACCAAGAGTTCATGGATTCATGTCACGTCTCCCTTAGATCTATTAGTCCATGTTCACTTCGGGTCTTCAGGCCTTTAGGGTTTGGAAATTTGAGTTCTCAAACTGAAACCCCACTACAATCTTCCTGGAGCTCTCGATCTGTTGACAAGTGTCTTTCTTCAACCCAGGCCAATAGAATTGTTTCCTAGTGGTTGTGATCATCTTCTGATATCCTAGGAAACCAATATATGGTCTCTTATGTAGTTTATGCATTATGAACCTCTTCAAGTCGTCACAGTTTGGAATATACAATCTGTTTCTATAAGTCAACAACCCTTCCTCGAGCATCTGGTAGCCTTCATACTTCATCCCTGTATGCTCTTGTCTTAGGTATGAGGTCACGATCTTGAAGAATGAATTTGTCTCTTGTGCATTTCTGACTCTTTCCCTAACGTCCATTTCACAGGTGCTTACTGCTACTAGATGAATCATTTTTATACTCCTGCTAAGGGAATCAACCACCCTATTTTCCTTTCCTTTTATGTGTTTGATTTCAAAATCGAATTCACTTAGGAGAGCCATCCATCTAGCTTGCCTGGCATTGAGTTTTGGTTGATCAAACATGTGTCTCAATCCACAATGATTTGTCATAAGCACAAATATTCTACCCAGGAGGTAGTGCCTCCACATTTTTAAAGCATGTACTATGGCAGCCAATTCTAGGTCATGGGTCACATAATTGATCTCATGCTCATTTAATTTCCTGGACGTGTAGCAAATTACATGTCCCTCTTGCATAAGGACTCCTTCGAGTCCTTCCTTGCAGGCATCTGTACACACAAGGAAATCATTATCGGAGTCTGCAATATTTAGCACGGGTGCATGGGCCAGGAGGTATTACAGTTCTTAAAATATTTCTTCACATTTCGATGTCCAAATGAATTTAATCCCCTTTTTATGAAAGGCAGTGATTGGACAACCAATCTTGGAAAACCCTTTCATGAACCTTCTATAGGTATCCTGCTAAGCCCATGAAGGATCTAATATCGGATACATCCTTCAGGGTAGGCCATTCCATCATAGATCTGATCTTGTCGGGGTCTACTACCACTCCTTCCTTAGAAATGACATGGCCTAGGTAATGGACTTGCTGATCTAATATCGGATACATCCTTCGGGATAGGCCATTCCATAATAGATTTGATCTTGTCGGGGTCTGCTACCATTCCTTCCTTAGAAATGACATGGCCTAGGTAATGGACTTGCTTCTGAAATAAGTCGCACTTTCTAAACTTAGCGTAGAGTTGATGCTCTCTTAGTACTTGAAGTACGAGTCTAAGATGTTCTTCATGCTCCTCCCTGTTCTTGGAGTAGATTAAGATATCAGTAATGAAAACCAATACAAATTTGTCTAGAAATTTTCTGAGTACATTATTCATCAAGCACATAAAAGTGGTAGGGGCATTGGTTAACCCAAACGACACCACCACGAATTCATAGTGACCATACCTCGTCCTGAAGGTTGTTTTGTGGATGTATTCATCCTTAATACAGACTTGATGGTAGCCAGACCTTAGGTTGATCTTCGAGAATATGGATGCACCTCCCAATTGGTCGAACAAGTCATCGATTCTTGGTAAGGGGTACTTTTTCTTTATGGTTGCCTTATTGAGTTGTCTGTAATCTATGCACAGTCGGAGTGTGCCATCTTTATTTTTCACAAACAGGACGGGTGCTCCCCACGAAGATACGCTGGTTCAGATGTAGTCTTTGTCCATCATCTCCTTTAGCTGTAGCTTGAGCTCAACCAGCTCTGGCGTGCTCATTTTGTATGGAATTCTGGATGCTGGTACCGCTCCCAGTGTAAGTTCTATCGAGAAGTCAATATCCCTTCTCGAAGGTAGACCTGGTACTTCTTCTGGGAATACGTCCTTGTATTCTCTTAATATGGGGTGGTCCTCTAGGTTTGGTTTGTCATCCTCAATAGATTCCAATACCTGTATGGAATATAGGAAACACTCCTTTTTGTAATACTTTTTCATTTGAAGGGCTGATATTTGCCTCACTGAGATAGGCTTCTGAATCCCTTGGAGGGTTGTCTTTCTTCCTTCTTCATTTACACATTCTAAAGTTTTATGATAACAATCCAATTTAGTTTTGTAAGAAACCAACTAATCCATACCAATCAACAATTCATAAGATCTCAGGGGAAGTACGTTAAGGGTTGCTTGGGTGGGCAATCCACCCATGATGAATTGATAGGCTGGTATGACCTCTACCACTTTTCTTTTGGTCCCAATGGCTAATTTCACCAACCATGGTTTAACATGTCTAATTGGTTGCAATTTACACTTATCAATAGTTTGAGGGGCCACATAAATCAAATTAGAACCCGAGTCAATTACAATAGAAACTAGATGGTTGGCGATCATACATTCCAGCTCCACTACTGAAGCTTGGTGGTTGACTTGATTATTTTCCAAGGCTGCATAGATTCACGACATGCTCCTAGCCACATCATTGACGGTGGTAGCTTCTTGGATATTGTAGACCCTCTTATTGTTCTGTTGTCTATGTGGGCAGTCCCTCAATCGATGATCTTCTCCACAACCCCAACATTTTAAGGGTTCCTTCTTTAGGTTATCAGTCTTCCCTGGGGTTGTATTAAAAGGTTTATTTCCACTTTGAGAGGGGAAATTTTGTTGATATGCACTTCTAATAGGAAGGCTCCTTCTAGAATATTTTCCATATTTCTTGAATCTTTAGGATTTAAACCCTTTCTTCTGGAATCCCGAACTACTCCTAGTCTTCCAGTCCTCGCGAGGTCTTGTCTTACTCCCAAACTGTTCATAACAATACCTCACCTTCCGTATAGTTTCTTCTAAGGTCTTTGGTTCGTCGAACTCAATCCTATCCTGGTAGGTATGAGGTAACCCACTAATGAACCACTGCATTTTTACCTTTTTATCTTTTATGTAGGGTACATACCTCAGTAGTTCAAGGAATTTATTGACAAATTCGTCTATGGTGAGCTTCCCCAGCTCGAGTTCATAGAACTCCTTAGTCTTCCCTTCCATGTATTTCTCTGACGGATACTGCTTCCTGAAGTATTTCTAGAACTGTTTCCATGACAAGTCCTTCTCATGGACTCCTTTCACATTCCTAAGGTCTTCCCACCAAATGGAAGCCTTCCCATTCAGGTTGAAGATGGCTATTCGAGCCTTCAAGTTTTCAGAGTAGTCATGGACTCTGAAGTATTTCTTTAAACCAAGCAGCCATGCTTCAACCTCTTGTCCCTTCTCAATCTCTCCATCAAAAGAGGGTGGTTCAACTTTCTTGAATTCTTTAGGATCATGATTTTTGGAATGCTTCCGCTTCTTTCCTTTCCTTCAAGAATGTGAGCTGGCTCTGCTACTAGAAGATCCTTCGGAGTTACCAGCTTCCTTTCCAGAGGACTCCACCGAGGAGTGTTCCTTGCCTCTAGGTTGGGCCTTCTTCAAGGTACTTTTCCTAGTGTGGTCACTTATGGAGTCATGTTTTCAGATCTCAGGTGGACTTTGAATTCTCTTCTTATGTCATCGGTTCACATGACTGGTTGCGGGTTCATGCTGTAGTTGCCTTTGTATGTTGGATAAGCTCTGCAGTAAGACCATGTTAATTTCTGTCTATTTTTCTTGCTCCTTTATCAATCTCTCTTTGTCAGCCTTGCAACTCTATAATTTGGCCCTAAGGCTCCTTACAGTTTCAGCCAGATTTGGAGGGGTTTCCACTGCCCTCCTTTCCTCAAATTCTTCGTCTCTATTGTGGGAGCCATCCCCCACTTCATGAAACGTCACCATCCTTTAGTCTTGGAGTTTTCCCATGATTTATTGACTACTTGAGTGTTGAAAAAAACACTCATTGTTAGCTAACAATTTATTAGTTCATGAACACTACACGGTTCAATTTCTTAAATGCATACACATAGTAGAAAGTTTCATTCTTTTCTTTAATAAAATTTTTAACCAGACTTTTTAAGAAAGAGGTAAGGTAGGGTGTCACTCTTTTAAAAGTACTCCAAACATATTTTTTAAGTGACTCGTCCAGAAGCCCAAGTAGGAAAAGTGTTGTAACCATGCTCTGATACCAATTTGTAACACACCCACGACGGCGCAAAGAAAAATTAAAAAAAAAGGAAAAATTTCGTCCTCCTTATAGGAACAAATTCTCTTTCTCTCTACGGGTTCTAATTTGGAAAGTCCAGGACTCAGCCTGAGCCTCCGGTCAAGATTTTCCGAGTCTAAATCAAACGAGACTTTGAGACCATGATAGTCTCACCTCTAAATCAAACACATGCCCTTCAAGCCTTTGTTGCAGGTCTTATGATGCCTGTGACCTTCTCCTTCGCGCTTCAGTGAAGTCTCGGAGTTGGCGTTAGCCCCTTTTCTCTTGGCCTCTCCTCAGATATTACCTTGGCGATGACCACGAGATTGCGGGCGCGACCACAAGAACTTTGGGGTAAAACTGCTTTTGGGCCCGCAATCCTCCTCAAGTCTCCATGTGTCCTGCTGACAAAACCACGGTTTGAATTGCAGCCCACCCTCGATATTTTAAAGTTCGTGCAACTCTTGTACCTGCAATACTATGGAATCATTGATCTCACGATCTTGACGATACTGTCTAAATCAACGGTTCAGATTTGTGCCTCTCAAATCTATGGACCAGATCTGTCCCTCCTAGATCAACAACTGTGATCTCTTCACAATTCCGGACTTTGGGGTTTTGAAATCTCAAACCCTACTTCTTCCGTACTTCAAACTTTCAGAGTTGACAATCTGCAGACACCTGTCCTCCTCGATCATTGGTCTTGCTTCCACTTTGGGTGTTTGACCATTTAACCCAAATCAACGGTCCTCCAACCCTCTTCTCGTTCGACGGTTGAGATCTCTTTCGGGTTTCGGACTTATGAGATCTCAAATCTCAAACCTTTTTCCCAATGAATTTTATCCGAAGGCTACAATCCTCTGATGCGTGTCGTCCTGATCTGAAGATTGAGGATTACTTCAGGTCTTCACCTAGAGCTCACAGATTTGCACCACATGTCCTCTAAATCCAACGACTATGAATCACTTTGGGACTTTACCTGAAGTTCACGGATTTGTGCCACGTGTCCTCCGAATCCAACGCCTATGAATCACTTCGGGACTTTACTCGGAGTTCATGATTTGTGCCACATGTCCTCTGAATCCAATGGCTATGAATCACTTTGGGACTTTACTCGGAGTTCACGGATTCACGCCACGTCTCCCTTAGATCTGTCGGTCCAGGTTCACTTCGGGTCTTTGGGCCTTCAAGGTTTGGAAATCTCAGTTCTCAAATTGAAACCCCACTACAATCTTCTTGGAGCTCTCGATTTGTTGATAAGTGTCCCCGTGCCAATCGACGACTCACGACTCTTCGGGCTTTGAGTGTTTTGACACTTCGACCTTTGCTTTCCTCTGGATCTTCCGACCTGTCGACACGTGTCCTCCTGGATCCAACAGTCTAGATTTTCTCCGGCCCTTTGGCTTTCCGTGCTTTGGGAATTTCAAGTTTTAAACTTACCTCCTCCTGGACTCACGGTATCTGATGGTTCAGATCCTCTCTGGTGATCCGACGCTTGAAGTTTACCTCGAACAATCTGACGTCTTAGATCTATTCCTGCGATCGAACAACTGAGATTCTACTTCAGGTTTCCAACTCTTCGAGCTTCGTAAGATTCGAGTCTCAAATATTGACATGTTCTCTCTCCTGTGCGTGCGAATGTTAAGACTCGTGCACCTTCCTCAGATCCGATGACTGTCAATCCTTTTCATTGTGATCCAATGACCACTGTCACTCCTATCAATATTAAAGGGTTTTAAACCTTTGATCCTATTATGAGTCCTACTCCTGGATCTCGTCAACACTTATGATAAGTGCTATCCTTTATGAGCTTGATCTCTTTGAAGGTTTTTTTCGTCCCAAGCACTCCTTGCATTTCAAGGATCACTTCAAACTTAGATTGAAGGTCAGTGACAATCGACGGTTCACAGGAATTGAGGGGTCCCAACATGGGGGTTCTTTACTAGGGAGTTCGACCTCCACAATATGGAAAGTGCTCGCTTGATTGTAGTCTAACCGTGATCATTGATCCTCCAGCCTGTCGAGATCAACGACAAAGGTGAATTGTGGGCCGTGAACTAACACGTCCACTATTTTCACCTTCACGCTCCGCAGTGACTCCCCACCCTCAATCTTCGTTCATAGATCGATGATTCATATCAATTGTGAGGTTTAAACTGACCTTCGTAGAACTTGACATCTCAGAGCCTCGAGCTCGAAAGTTTCTAGACCCAGGTCACGTGGATCTTCATAAAACTCTAGGGCTATGATCCCCGCTCTTAGTCGGGTTTTTGGTTAAGGAAATAAGCGCAAGTTCAGAGTCTCCTAGACTATTGGTTTGAAGGGAACACCTTCCTGACTCACAGAGCTTTGAGCTCTGAATCAAGGCAAGGTAGCTTGTGAGGTTACCAAATCAGTAAATATGCCTAGAGGCTTGCTTGGACTCCAGAACGACGATGTAAATTCCCGGGGAAAGTGCCTTCGAGTGATTAAACTGGGGCATATGTAAATCCAAGAAGAATTATAGGTTCTCAAGGAAACAAACACATATTCATAACTTAATCATTTAATATAGAGAAAGAAACCTTTATAGACATGTAAATACTCACATGCATCCATTATTTACAATTCAAAACATAAGGCAAGAAAACACTTATCAGAACCATAGAGTGTGATGAAACTTCTGAAAGGGGTGCTCGTTTCCACCCAACCATAGTCTCAGTAACTCCCAATGGATTTATCACTAGCCACCCCCAAGATTAAGCCATGATTCTTTGAGATTCAATCTCTTACTTCCATCTCAATGAAAGTTAGGGGCAAAGGTTACTCTCCTTCTCCCAATACAGAAAAATAGTTAAGGATGAAGGTTACTCTCCTTCTCCTGGTTGAATCTCTATTTTCCATGATCATAACTCACTGTTCCTCCTTCAGTCCTTCCTCAGACCTGAGAGTTTCCTTTCTCGTCTCTGCATTTTTTTCTTCGCAGCTATCCCCCTACCCACCACACTCTCTTTCTTGCCTTTTTTCGCAAGATTGCGTGTGGCTCGAATTTCCAGTCTGTGGTCAGGTATGAAAGACTTACGGATGGGTGGTTTGCCCTGTCCCCTCATTAATTCTTAAGGAGGCCTTCCCACCTACCAGCTCGACTGTAATTCATTCCTAGGTCAGGGGGTTGTTCTGATCTAAGCAAATTAATTCCAACATGGTACTGGTTCGGTGGAGGTTAACGCAACCATTCCTGGTCCCCTCCACCACCTTTCACAACATTTCATGGTATTTCTTAGCACATCCCCTCTTTCAACAGTCATGCAACACAAGGTCCATCAAAATAAAATAACAAGGTCCATCAAAATAACAAAATTTACATTCATCGACCTTCTACACAAGGTTCATCAAATCAAATATTCACACTTTTAAGTTTTCCATAGTTCCTTGGCCCATATAGTTATATTTACAAACTGGGGGAAACAAGGTGTTACACTGTTGAGACTGTCCACATAAATACTCCACCTAGCAACCAGACCTTCAAAAGATTGATTAAACAACTTAGGGAAGCTAGGAAGGAGGTGGCTCGTCTGAAATTTGAAGCCCTATCTGAAAGGATTAAGATGAAAGAGCTCATGGATGGTTACAGCCACACTCTTGATTTAGCAATATTTGCAGCAAGAAGAGCCCATCCTCTCCATAGCCAACTCGAGAACATTTATAGGCAAAACAAATACTTTCAGTTTCAGAACAGAAAGCTCAAAGAAGAGTTGCAACAATTCAAGGATGAGATGTCTTAAAGAAACTTGAATGTGTTGGTTGAAGCTGCTATTGAAAAGGAGAAACCAATAGCTAAGAAAAGCATAGCTCCAGTGAAGAAGCCTGTTACTACTAAAGGGAAGCATGTTGATGTGCCAAAGGGAAGTCCTCCTTCCATAAGAAGGAGTGTCAGGTTGATGAAGTGATTGGTGAAATGTGAGATCCATGTTTGAGAATGGCCCCTATTTGCAAGGATAATTGATTGAGGAAATATTACTTTTTTGCACCTATACAGGATTTACAGGCTTCTAATGCATATTGCTCAACGTTTTTGGTGTTTTGCAAAGAGTTAATCTCATATACGCTATATAATTGTCCAAATTGCATATACTATCAGTCTGCTACCTAGAGCACTACCTAATTTCCTAAGACTGGTGTAGCGATGGCGCTGCTAACTACCCGGGGTACTACCAAATCAGTTAAGTAGTGAAAATGACGGTGCTACGAAATTGCATGTAGATACATAGGCAAGCGCTACCAAAATTCACACAGAGAATGAATTACACAGGCAGGCGCTACCAAAATTTTAACATAGGCCGAATTATGCACAAAGACATACATGCTCGACGCTACCCATTTTGCATGCCTATTTTGGAGGTTTCACTACAGAATTGTAGAGAGTTTTGTGGAGGCGCTACACAAGTTCGCTACTCAGAGCGCTACCAAATGACGCTACCAACAGGTACATGAAATCAAGGGGTTCGAGTTATCATCCTTGTGAGTGGATGATGAAGTGGAGAATGGACAAGATGGTAGCTGGCAGCATGATGATAGTTTACAAGCCTCTGCAGGGCACTTGGCATGCAAGAAGATGCGCATCAAAGACGATCAAGTTAGTTTTAAAGTTGGTTGGATCAATGGCCAATATTTTCCTTTTTTATAGCACAGTTGTTAGCTTAGTTGTTAAAGGAAGTAACTATTTGGAGAATTTCATGGGAGGAAGGCCAACTCACACCTCCAGCTGTTGCCTTCCCTTTTTATTATAAATAGATAGTCCAAATGCTTTAGTAGGTTTGAATGGTTGATCTAGGCTCCCTTATTTTGTAATATTTTGATGAAGCTACTGGTTAACTGGTTATGTACTTGATTTGAGACTTCATGATTAATATAAGTCAGCTTTCTTTCTCCAGCTTATTTGCCTATGATATTGAAGTATTCATGATTGAATGATTCACATGGATTGTTGTAGTGATATTATGATGAATGCTTGATTATAGTATTGTTATGATGTTCTTCAGTTTCCGTAAACTTTGAATTCAAGAAGATCTTGTATTTGAGTTTTTCCTCCTTAGGCTTCTTGAAGACCTGATGCCCATAACATACCTCTACATTTTCCTCACCAAAGTCTTCTCTCTATTCAACTTTACTCCCACTTATTGACTGAAGTTGATCAAGACCTCAATTGCTTGTGCATGCTAGCCCAGTTTTCTGAGTTAGAACATTATTATCTCGAGTCTTATCCATTTGACCTATTTAAAACTCATTTACATTTACACATAACTTGATGGGTATTGGGCTTACCTTCTATGCAATCTGAGGGTGATTCATAGTGCTAACAGTTAGCATGCTTCGTGGCTCCAGGTCGGGCCTGCTTGGAGGTGATTCTTCTCGTGTTGCTATTTTCAGGGCTATGCTTTTGTATCTCAGGTGGACTTTGTTTTTTCTTAGTATTATGTCCATCCACATTATTGGCCATTGGTCCATGTTGTAGCTTCCTCTGTATGTCTGATAGGATTTGCAACATGAGTGCATCAATTTCAGTTTGTTTCTCCTTTTATTTTATCAACCTCTCATTGTCTGCCTTACAACTTTGCACTTTTTTCATAAGGATTCTTACAGTTTCAGCTAAATTCGGAGGGGTTTCCACCACCCTCCTCTCATCATATTGTTCTTCTCTATTGTGGGAGATTTCTCCCAACTCACGACGTGTTACCAATTATTCACGTTGTGGTTTTTCCTTATTGTCCATTAACTGCTTGAGTGTTGATAACAACATTTTCTGTTAGTCAGTTGTACTCAATTTTATGAACAACACATGCAATTTTTGTAACGTAAACTTAGCTTCATTATTGAACATGTAACAACAATATGCAACTCAAATTTAAAAACATGTAGAAACAACAGAAAGTCTCACTCTTTTCAGTAGTAAATCTTAGAGAATATTTTACAAATGGTTAGGGTAGGGTGCCCTACCCCTTAAAGCTTTTCTATTAGAATTTATTCCACTCTTTCATGAGCCCAAGTAGGCCAAGTGTTTTTGCCCACTCTGATACCATTCTGTCACACACCCGACCTCCTAAGTATAATTTTAAGGGATGGGGGTATAAATTTTTCATTTTCTTACATCTTCATGAATTCCTCAAATGAGGATGCCATCGCCTTTTTCTCACCGAGAGCTTTCCAACGACTATACCCTTGTCCAAAACCGAGTTCTGGTTTGAAATTTATGGATTTATGAAGTTTTCAGGTTGTCATTAGCTAATGGCCACCCCCTTCGCCATGCGGCATTGCTTCCCTCATGTTGTCCATCATGGAACTATCATGACCCATGTCATCATTCTCTGGCAATGACGAGGCTGCAGAAGGAGGGGTTACAGGGAATATCTCCCCAGGTCTTCATGGATATCAGGCCTTTGACCCTTCAACAATTCTTATGCAGGTCCAAAACTTCCTCGAAGACCCAAAGTCCCGAAGTCCCTTTCTACTCCAGGGTCTATGGTGGATTTCTATCCACCCTTAGGTCCGACGATTGATATTTATCTGCACTTAACACATGGTTTAGACTTGATAAAGGGGGGGGTCCCACACTTAACTTGCGAATAATCCCACAATGCCACGTGGAACTATCCAGGCTTGCCACATCACCATAGCGTACGTGGACCTGTTCAATCAGAGAGGGACAATACAACTAGGGAACTTTGACGCTTCAACATTTACCACACCCTCCTATATCCTTGAATCTCCTGGAGCCCTGGAGTCCCGAAGTTCGAAAGTTCTAGATTCATGAAAAGGGTCCCACACGCATACTTACGAAAATAACTTAAGGCTAATCAATGTATTTATTTAATCCCGTTGATTAATTAATATCCAAACTTCGGGACATAGCCTAGGTTATTCTCTACTTTAAACTCCTGAAATCTCGAAGGCCAGAATCCCGAAATTCCAAGAACCGTTGATCTAATATCCTTTAGGATATTTCTCAACCATTCGATCGAGAGTAGTGGAAGGATAGAATAATTGGAAGTATAAACTGACACGAAATGATAGTCACTACCTCGTAACCACTTTGGCCGATAATACTCCAGATAAGTTGAAAAGTGGGAAATCACATGAGTCACAAAGTCGTGAAATCACGAAATCCCGCCAGCTGTCTGGTCAAGTAGATAATTCGGGTATTGCCTCCATCATTGGATCCATAAGAGGACGAAGATGAGGATCACCCCGTTGAACTATTATCATGATCAATGGTGAGGAGAGTCCTTGTGGTTATAAGTTGGTAAGTGTTTAACGATAAGGAGGATCCCATGATAAGGTAAGAAGCTGCCAGTTGTCAGTCAAAGAGTCTGATAACTGTTTCGGGTGTTCTTCGATAGGAATGAATGTTGTGAGGTTCCAATATATCGAAGCCCATGAAATTTGAAGTCTCGAAGCCTTAAAGGCTTATATCCTTTCGAGTGTAGCAAAGGGTTCCAGGGTCCTGGTCTTGTGGAACTTTGACAAGCCCCCGAGGGATACACTCTTAAATCTTATCCGAGATTTGGTTAAGCCCGGGGACTTGAGTTTGTGGTCACTCAGAATAATGGTTTAAAGGAAACACCCTTCATCTATAGAGCTCAAATTATTTAACATGAGAAAAGGTAATTTCGAGGGATCACCAGGACCAGAGCAGTCCCGTAGAGTTGGTCCCGACTCTATATTTGCAAAATTGATCCTTGGGAAATCCCTTTGAGGATTTTCCAACCGACACATAGGTTAAAGTCTTATGCCCCAAATTCATCTAAAACCCATTATTAATAGTTCTCCTTTTCTAAACAGAGGTAGGCATAAAACCATTTACAAAACAAGATATTCAAGTTTTACTTCAATTTTTTCCAGGCTGCTAGGCCATTAGAGCCACAAATTCTACCATTCAAACAAGATAAAAGATTTTTCCATCATCTAGCTCAGGAAAATATATATTACAACAAAACAATCAAGACAACATGAAACTCAAGGTCACATTTATTTGAAATTTGAAATTAGTTAGCAACTGCTGAAAGGGATGCCCTTTTCCACCCAACCATAAACACCGTTGCTCTTGGAGTATTCATCAACTGTCCACCCCTTAGCTAGATCATGATGCCATGAGAGATATTATGTTTTTTCTCAACAACAACAAGGGACAAAGGTTACTCTCCTTTTCGCACAAGAACCTGACAGCCTAGTTTTCTATCCAAGAAGCAAGGGATCCTGTTGTGATCGCTCACTCAATCACCGTAGCTTCATTTATCAACTTGATTAGAAAAGACTGTCCAAGCGCTCCTAAACCCGCAATAACTTATTTTCTTAGTTCTCTTTAGAACCAGAGTCTCGCACGCTCTCCATCTTCAGGAATGGTCCTCAAACCCATTTGTGTGCATCTTCTCTCTTCTTTTTTTTCTGCCCTCTGCCCATTACTTTTCCTTACTTTTCTTTCCTTTCCCAACAAGATTTTGTGGGTCAGTTATGAAAGTTTCCAGATGGTTTCTCTACACATATACTCATTGACTCTTGAGGATGACTTCCCAACTGCCATCCCAACTGGTAATTAAATTTTCTAGGCCAGAAGACTGTTCTGGGTTTGAGCAATTTATTCCCAACAGAGTACCGGCCTGGCAGGGGTCATCTCAACCATTACTAGTTCCCCTTACCATCCCCTCTCATGCATCATGATCTATATTGGCAACCCTCTTTCAACAGTCATGCCAACATTTCATTTTTTTTTAATAATAAAATATATACATTAACTTCTATAGAAAGGTTCATTGTTTTTCCAATATTCCCATGACAAGTCTACCCACAGTCTTGTTCACAATAATAATAATATTTACAAACTGGGGGAAACAAGGGTGTTATGACATGGAAGAAAGGAAAATATTGTAGAGTTGGTTGAGACAATAAAGAGTTGTAAAGGAAATTGCATATCTACAAAGAAGAAAATTGAAAGTGGGTAAAGGGATTAGAAAGAGTTGAGCCAAATTAGTATTCAACTGCTACAGAGTCTAAATGGCTTGCAAAGGAGAATCAACAAATATTCTCACTTAAAAAGATGAATCTCAATAGGTGAAGAATGTCACTAATGGGAATGGAAAGGAAAGTTAAGACTTCATAGCCATGAAGGTATAAATGTGATGATGGATGAAGAGCTTCCCACAAAATAAAAGCAAGGAACTTAGATATGGTGAGTACGTCATGGGATGGGTGAGTCATCCTTGAGAGAAAGCCTAAGAATGCCTAAAAAATAATTCCTATCTAGGAAATTAGTGACTTTTATCTAAAAGGATTTATTGTAAGAAGGCCACTTATGTTATTAAAGTGTGTAGTGGAAGCAAGGTATAGATACAAATAATTCATGGGAGAAGATTAGTCCTAAGTGGACATTATAAGGCTTCAAAGGAAATTACTCGATGGAGTAAATAAAAGTGTTTTTTTTTTAGAAAGCTAATGGGAAGCCATAAATCATGCCAATGGATACCATTATGTTGATGGTTCATATGGTTTGAAAATACTCTATTAAAAAGGTGATGGAATGATATAAAGTACATCATTCCAATGTGTTGGAAGGTTCCAACAATGTAAGATTAGAACTTGATCTCCCAAGTGGAGGTAGTGGCCAATAAGAAATATTGGCTGGAAATAAAAAAAAGGACTAAGTGTAACTTGTCTAGGATAGGTTCAGATCAAGAAATAGTGGTGCATAGATGAGAAAAATGATAGTGCACATGGCCACAAGGATATCAACGGATTCAAGGATAGCTACATGAAGCACAAGAAACTAAAATATATATGCACTAGAGTGCATAATTGAAGTGATCATGATGCATACAATAAAGATAAAATGCATGTGCATGAAGTAATCATAATGAGATTGAATTATTAATGCATATCGATGTGCATTTGTGCATGTGGACATGATTGAACATGCTTGTGGCATGTTTGTAGACTGACAATAGTTTGTTTTTATATAAGAAATAATGATGCTATGATATTTGAATATGACTAATGATGGATTGTGTATTCGATAATTCTTTTTATAGTATGGCTTAAATGATGATGATGCCACTTCTTATGGTAACCATCTATATGAAGAAAAGTAGGATGGATGAATGTTGATCAAGAGGTTGGTGGAGGGAGCCTATGATCTTATAAAACATATCAGTTGATCAGGTAGCATTACATAATTTGATAACAACCATGCAAGTATGCATTTGGTTGCTTATAATGCATAAATGTTGAAGGAATTGAGGTAATAATTCCCTTAGTTAAGATTAAGTATTTGAATTCATGTGTAAATGTAGAGGGCCTTGATTGTACACATGTTATGTAATGCTTGTAAGCAATTATATGAAATTTAATTGCATGCCATGTTATGATGGGTTATGAGATAATAACCAAGTCAAGTCAGGAGACATATTCCTACTATAATAATGGTTGTCAGCATTGCTAGCCATGTGTGAGAACATGATGTGGTTGGATATAGAAGGGCCATAACATTATACAAGATATGAATTAGTCTTCCTAGTTATAATTGATGTTTGGACTACAACATATTTACCAACACTGAAGAGAACTAAAGGATTATATTCCTGGTGTTGTGTATGGGTTGAAGATGAAGGTATCCAAAATATCAAACAAGTAATTGGGAAGAGTTTGGATTATGTGTTGAGGTGTTGTCTAGACCTTCCAACTCACCATGGTGGAATACATGAAATTGTTATGCAATATTCCAAAGTATATACAAGGATGCATTGTGTAGATGCAACCATGGGTATTGGCACATTAGTTTGTTTATTGGTAATGCTTGATTTCATTATGAAAATCTTGGTATGATAGATAATTCATATGCAAGGAATGATGGTTTCATTCCATTTAATATGAATAATAGTTGGAAGTGATTGGATTTTTAGAGTAATATAATTCCAAAATCACTTCATGGACCGATTGAAAATGTTGTAATGAGATGATAATGTGCATGAATACTGACAATTTGTTGGTTTAATGAAAGTTGAGAAAACTGTAGGAAAAATAGTCTTGGATATGGAAATTGTGTAAGCCCATAAGGAAGACCAATGCCTACTGCTGCAAGAGCCAAATGCTTTGAGAAAAAATATCATGCTTGGTAAAATTGATTTCCTATATGAAATAGATTTGGAAAATTAAAAAATAAATTTCTATGATGATATCTCATGATGGCCGTATGTGTGTGATATAGATGAGATGATGGCTATTGAAGATGGAAAGCTCGAGAAGAAGGCTACTGTTAGGAAACTAGATCCCTATGATTACCACAAGTTATGGAATTCCAGTGGAAGTTTGGTAATGAGTTGGTGCTCTTGTTGTGCAATAACACCTTGGAAAATAATGGATCACTCGAGGGAATTTGTAATAGCGAAGTGGGGGACTATGTAGCAATGAAGGGGGTGCCTAAGCAGGGAGGGTGACGATGGAAAGGAAGAGGAAACTTGATTATTGCATATGACATGGTGGCTAAAATCAAGAGGGTGTGTCAAGAAAGAACAATGAGTTGAATTCTTACCTGTGGAAGCTTTGTGAAGCACAAGATAGACATATAGATAAGCATTGAATTATTATTGCAAACTTAATTTTGAACAATTTTTTACATTGTGGAGTTGGAAACTCCTATAAATTATATAAATTCTATTTGAAAATAAATATAACATGTATGTTTCTTAGTGGCTGTTATAGGGACGATTGAAAAAAAATGAAGAACACCAAGTGGTGGTGTATTCCAAAGGAAAAAGGAATGAAATACCAGCTACAACTAAAAGGAAGCAAAGATCTAGAAGAGAAGAGAAGAGAAGGTAAAATTCTAGTGGACTTGTTGCAGCTTGAAATAAGTAAAGTGGAACTGAAGGATGCAATGCGAGAAACACTTTTGCAACTACTTGAAGGTTTGGAGATTCCATTGTTGTAGCTGGAATTCCTGAAGCCACATCTCTGATACTTCATGGTTGGTTGTGCATTGGAGCCTAAAAGGGAGTGGTATAGCCCAAGGGATTGCAGAGAAGAAAAGGGGGTACACTACCTTGGGTTATGTGGACTGAGGGGAAAGAGAGATTATTGGTTGGAATTGTTGCCAAAATTATAAATTGTAAAATCATTATGTATGGTTTTGGGTGAGAGTGCCTATGTATCTATGGTTTTTGGGTTGGAATGGCTATGTATATATGTTGGACTTGAATTCCTATGTGATATTAGGTTGAAGAGCATATATGTTGAGTAAATGATGATATGTAGGTACAACTTGTTGTGTTGTGCATTGAGGACAATGCAAAAAGAAGGGGGAGGAGATGTAACATCCCCAGTTTTAATCCCTGCAAATTACAATGTAATTATATAAAAGTGATTTAGGATGGTGAGCCAATATTCTTAGGGTGAAGATCCCATATTGACTAATGTGGCTAGGAGTTGAATGGTATATTATGTACATCGAAATAATTAATAAAATAATAATCGTTGGATGCAATATGAGAGGGATGATAATGGTGGGGGCCTATGATTCCATAAGAGAGGGGGATAAAGGGGGATCCAAGGGAAACCCATGTCAATCACTTAAGCTAACGTTCCTTTACCATATAATCCTCCCTCTAACTTAATAGAACACTCAATAATTGAATTCATGTAATAGGGTGGGTGTGAGAAGTTACACCCCTTAGTTATTGGGACTATGGGAATGAAGTACAATTAACATTGGAGAGTGTGAGAGTCAATTTGCTTGGTTTTTCTTGGGAAAAAAGGAAATTTGTATGAGAAAAGAGGTAAGTTTTTACATGTTGATTTTGGGTAACAAGAGAGGAGCAGAGTGTTGTTAATAGTACTAGTCATGATGTTCTTGAAGGAAGCCATTATTGGGTTTTGTATATGCTAGAAATAGGGCATGTGTGCATGTAAAATGAGCTATATGCCTGTGGAGCATTTCCCTATTAAGGAAATGGATCTAGAGCCTTATGAAGGCTATTCTGAGCACTCTTGGAGAAGCTAGGATATTCTTGGTCAACCAGGTGCATTGGAGCCCTGGAAGGAAGTGGGAAGGCTTGAGGGATTGTGTGCAGCGAAGGGGGATCCATTCCTTGGGTTGTGCAGATTGTGGAGAAAGAGAGTACAACCTAGGGTTTTTGGCTATTGATTGTGAAGAGGGGACAACTAAGAGGGTAAAAAATCCTTCTATACTCATAGCCTATGCTTAGGGGTCGATTGTTGTTGAGAGAAAATAAACAACAAGCTTATGGCTAGGAGGAACATCCTTCGTACACAACCAATTGGTTATTTTATAAATAGATGAGTTTTCTATTATGTTTATGATGTTATTTTTGTTGTGTATGTGTTTTATTGAATGTTGTGTGTTTGTTTTTTTTGCTAGAACAATTGCATTCATGGGTTTATATCATGTTGTTATATGCATGTTAAATTATGGGCCTACTGTCCCTTGGTTATTTTATATGTATGGGGTGTTTTAAATTTGATTTTAGTAGGAGGGTATGTTACAATACTACTAGTGCATTTTTCAATCTGAAAGGCATATCTATATGAAAAGGAACCAAAATATGAGATAAAAGTTGTTTTTGCTTGGTCTTCCTCATAAATGGGCACTTGGTTATACCCAGAAAATCCATTGGTGAATGAGTAGCACTCATGCTTCGTCGCTTCATTGAGATAATCAATGAATGGTGTTGGAAATGGATCTGTAACAGTCAACTTATTAAGTCCCTGAAATTTGACACATATTCTTAACTTCTTTGGGTCATGTTATTTTGGTTTCACAACCGTATGACTGACCCATTCATATGTGTTTATTAGGTAGATGATTGCTACAACCAACATCCATTCAATTTGTTTCTGAACAATTGGTTTATAATTATGTGCCAAATTATAAGGAAGTTTTTTAATGGGCTTATCCCCTTGAATGAGGTTGATTTTGATCTCCCTCTTTTGTTTTATGAGTCCTTTTAATTATTTCTAATCTTCTGAAAATACATCTTGATACTCTCTTAAGAGGTCGACTATTTCTGCGTTTTTCTTTTTGTCTAGTAGTCACCTATTCATGCCAATTTTGGTTGACCATCGATCAATATGTTGACTTCTTGAATTTTGGTTCCACTTCCATCCATTTGGGGGTTTTTGACTCATCGAGATTACACTCCCCTTCTTTGAATTCAACATGGGTGGGAGGAAAGTCTAGTTTTTTTGGATTTCCTTATTTTCCTCCTTGGATAATTTTAGAATAGTTTTTACATGTTGAATTACTTGAGGGTGTCTCTTTTTCCATCTAAAGCTTTGTCTAGGAGAACTTACATTCTCCATGTCTAGCCGAAAAGCTATTTCAACTGGTTTGTGGCTCGACACCAAGTAGCAAGTCGAAGTCAACCTGATGTTAACTTGTGCTTTTCCTCTTTTTTTGACTTCTCCAGGATTTGTTTTTTCAATGAAATAACTACGTTGTTGGATTGCTTGAACTTGTTATGCCTCTTCTAGACTAAACTCAAGTTATTTTATAAAATTTTCTTTAAGTGTGAACCACAATAATGTTTCACCTAGATCATCACAATTGTTCCTTGGAAAAGGGTTGGCTATAGAGATCCTAAGGACACATCGATTCATCACAACTATTCAATGAATTTGTATCTTCTTCTTTGGTTTGTTGGAAAGTTGGTTTTCATTGATGTCAACACCTGGAGAGTGATCTTCGATATTGATGTCAACCCTTAGAGATTGATGTCAACCCTTGGAGAGGTCTAGAGATGTTGGACAATTGATTGACATTTGTATGATCGATATTGATGATGAGTTAGTTGGGTACATTTGATGTAGTCTACATGTTGACTCGGAGGTGTGGTTATGGGACCTAAAGTTGATTAAGGAATATGGACATGAAGGACATTGCAATTGTTGGTAAGACTATCATAGATGGATAGTACATGTTTTTCTTTTTCCATTGATATGTGGAATGCCAAGTGGTTCCTCATGGTAGGGAGATATGGCCTTGTAAAGTTGTAACCCCCCAAGAGTGGTCAAGAATGTAAATTATAACCTTGTACAATATCTACTGCAAATCGATATTCAGAAAAGAATAGAAAAGATACAATGGAAAATACAAACATTACACAGAGATTTTTCACCTGGAAACCCAAACCGGGAAAACCAGCATATATTATATTCATACAATTGTGTTACATTGTTTACAATACAATATACATATAGGAGCTAGCGGCATCCAAAATCCTAACCCAATGACCTGGATTAGTCCAAAACCCTAATTCCTTAACCGGAAATAGAAAACCATCGGCAAAAACCATGTGCCAAAAACCACCTAATATCATGTGGTCCCAGAAATATGTCGTCCCGGAAATATGTCGGCCCAAAATTTTTTTTTCGGGGGCGCTGCCCCCGAACCTCCGCGCGGGGGGCTCTACCCCCCTGCACCCCTCGAGGGGGGGCCTAGCAACCCCCCCCTCTAACCCCCCTGCGCACCCGACGCAGGCGCTTAACTACTCATGCAAAGAATATAACACATACCCAACAAAGAAGCCCCTAGTTGGTTACAAGTCTTGGTGAAAGGATAAAGTGGTTGCAACATCAAACCCCTAAAATAAGGAAAGAGGACTACCTAGAACAAGTAGAAATACACCTCAAGAGTATCTCATTTGGACACACACACTTAAATTAAATATTAATCTTATGAATGTTATGGTCTATCTTTTTGAAAATCTATTAGTGAATCTAAGGTTGAATCTAACAACATTTCCTAAGGAAGCGAAGTAGTCTGAAGGAACAAAAGTTTCGAAGCTGTAGAAAATTGGAAACCCTAGTTTTCTAAGGTTATATGCGAGCTGCATAAGGACAGGGCACATCCATACGCGAGCTATAGGAGGACATGTCACGTACATCTACAAGATGCAGGAGGATAGGTCACAGATCTAAGGAAAAACTTTGAAGAAGAATGGTTGGTTGAGTTGCAACAAGGTTTGATGGTTCAACACAATTGATAAAGGATCTGAGATGGTATGCTTCAGGTTTTCATGAGTAAAGGTATGTCTTTTATGTATTTGTTTGAGGCTTGTATATTGGATGGTATGGCACATGATTAAGGCATGTCTTGGAGGCCCTTGCTGGTACATGATTGCATATGGTTGAGGTGATATTATTACATGCTTGAGACATACTCTTGGTACTTGGTATATGGTTGTTATGGTTCATTGTTAGAGGCACATATTTGTGATATTGTCATATACTTGAGGCTTATGCTATGGTACATGGCATTATTGAAAGTGATATGGTATATGGTTTAGATACATTGTTGGTACATGGTATGGTACATGTGTTGATGTGCATGGTTGGTACATGGTATTGTGTTGATATGCATGTACATGGTTGATGTAAATGGTTGGTATACATGGTTGATGGTTAAGGCATATGGTACATATTGAGCTGCATGGTTGATGCATTGTTTAGTACAGGTTGAGGTACATGGTTGATGCATGGTTTGGTACAATGTGAGGTGCATGGTTGATGGATTGTTTGGTACAAGTTGAGGTGCATGGTTGATGCACGGTTTGGTACAGGTTGAGGTCCATGGTTGATGCACGGTTTGGTACAGGTTGAGGTGCATGGTTTATGCACAGTTTGGTATAGGTGTTGGTCCATGGTTGATGCACTTGTTGTGGTACATGTTGTGGTACACGATTGATTCTTGGTATGGTACAGGTTGATGGTTTGGTACATGATTGAGACACATACCCTGCGATGGTATGTTGGTGATATTGATACATGATTGGTAGAGGAATGTGTTGGTGATGTTGGAAATCTAGTTGAAAGGTGTCCTTGGTATATTATCCATGTGAGAGGATCTGGTTGAGTATCGGTGACAGTGATAGGTTGGACTGGTCGACACTGTTAGGTTGGATACAGTGATAGGTTGACAGGTTACAGGTTGATGTGACAATGACAGTGGTAATGATTGTTGTAGTGAAATATAGTCTACATTTATACTTCAGGGTAGTCAGACGAGGCAAGGAAAGGGGGTTGTATCCTCCTCCTAGTTGGAGCCGGAGAATCAGGGAGTTGGAGCTTCCTTCAGGTTGGAGCATGAGAATCAGTGGGTTGTAGCCTCTTTCTAGTTGGAGCTAGATAATTTAGGGAGTTGTAGATTCCTTCAGTTTGGAGCTTGAGAATAGGGGGTTGTAGCCTCCTTCCAGTTGCAACTGGAGAATTTGGAAGTTGGTGCTTCCTATGATTGAATTCTTGATATATATAAGAAATTATTCCGTGGTTTTCTCCCATTTGGGTTTCCACGTAAATACTGGTGTAATTTGTATTTGATGTGATGTTGATTATGATTACATGCTCGTGATATGTTGAAAGCAATCATATATGCTACATTGATGATAAACTCTTGAACATTGTTGATAAAGTGAAAGAATATATATTGTGGTTAAAAGTGGTATAAAGTGCTCATATTGATTCACCCCCACCTCTTAGTATTCCAACAATTGGTATCATAGCAGGTCCTTCATGAATCAGTCTAACCATTGGAATAAGATCATGGAAGATAATGAGAATGGAGCACCAATGTTTGATGGTCAGAGTGGTCTAGTGTATGAGATATGGAGCAAAAGAACATAAAATTTTTTGCAGGCACAAGGATATGATATTTGGTATTCAATTATTACATGATATAATTGTTCTAAGAAACCAAAGACTATATCCAAAAAGCAATTGAGGAAGAACAACAAAATAACAATGGATTTCATCATGGAAGGATTACTTGATCCAGTAAAGGAAAAAGTTGGAAAATGTTCATCAACTAAAGAACTTTGGGATAAGATACATGATATCTATTCTTCTCCAATAATAGAGTCAGAGATGTCTAAAGAAGACACATGTACATAACAAGAGGTAAGATGCTCATCATGTCAAACAGATTCAGAAGAAGAAGAGTTCGTAATCAACAAAAGTGAGTTCTTTTGCTTTAATATTGAAGAGTGCAAACATCTTGAAATTGAATGCCCTTATTTGAAGATTGAAAGTGATGAGATAGAACATCCCAATGAAATAGAAGACAAGCTTGAGATTGAAAAGAAAAGGAATCATGAAGCAGATTTCAGTCAACGAGAAAGAGAACTTGAAGATGAAATAATCACATTGAAGATCCAACTTGAAGAAGCAAAGTGAACAAAAGAATTCACGAGGAATCAAATGTTGAAGAAATAATAATCTCAGAATGCCAACTCCAAATAAGTCAAGCAAATGATCATGATGTTAAAGGATCAGCTAGAAGAAGCCAAAAATATTAAAGAAACTCTCAAGGATCATAAATAGTGTTTGGAAATCAAAATAGAAGCACAAAAGGAAGAAGCAAAAAAGAGAGAGAAGATATTGACAGATCATCTTAAGGAAAGAATTGACTACTTAAATCAACTTGAAGCAAAATTTGGTCAAGAAGAGAGAAGACTTGAAAAATAAATCATAGCCTTGAAGATCCAACTTGAAGAAGCAAATAGGACAAAAGAAGTCATAAAGAGTCCGATGATGAAGAAAGAAGAAGAGGTTGAGAAGATTGAAGAAGAAGTTCTCACATTGAGAGATAAAATAGTCAAGCTTAGCAAGAATGTTGAAGAGACAAAAACATCCACATCAATAGTAGAGAATGTTGAAGAGAATCCCTCCAAGTTTCTAGAAAAGAAAAATGAAGAGAAGTTGAAGACTTATGCAAAAGTCTTTAAAGGTTCGATGAAGAAGGAAGAATGCAAGCCTCTAAAGAATAACATTCCAGAAATGCAGAAGACTTAAGAAGAAGACTACATAAGAGATGGACATCAAAGAAGAGCCTCCACATTCATACAAGAAAGAAGCTTCACACATAATGAAGGAGTCATTAGAAGAAAATATCATGATCATCTGAGGCATGAATTCAAAAGGCCCACACTACAAAGAATATCATTCACTCCCATGTATGTAAATTTATTTTATAGACATTGTTTTTATTGTACTAACTTTGGACATAAGGTTGCAGATTGTAGGGCTTATGGAAGAAATGTTCAAATAAGAAAAGATTATGTGGTCCCACATGACATTGAATGTTACAAGTTCCATAACTATGGACACATAGCCTGTGATTGTAGAAGCATGATAGATACTTATTTGAGAAATAAAACTCATATCATATATAAGAAGGTTTGGAAAAGAAAACAAGAACACGCAAAGGAAGATCATATGAATGAAGGACACCCAGAAGTCACACTCTCAGGATTGGAAGTAGTACAAGATGAATATAATTATACAAGGAAAAAGGAAAATGTGAGATACAAGAGAAGAAATGAAAAACCAGCAGAACAAGTGATAAAGAACATGTCCTAGAGATCACATGATTTGCAGTAGTACAAGAAAGAAAAGAAGAACATGTAAATAAATAATAGTATCAAGAGATTGTACTTTCAAGAATTATAGTGTGAGATCAATCCATAGGAAGAAAGAAAGAATTTAGAGTTCAGAAAGATGATGAGTCTACGGACAAAGAGGAAGATTAATAGACATAAACACAGGTATTTTTCTGAGCCATCTAGCTTAGAGACTCCCAGTAAATATGAATATTGAATAGGGGTAGTATGTGCAGTAGCTACTACATATCAAAGAACCATATTTCGAGCCATAAGAAGTGAATACAAAGACATATTCAGAGAAGTCAGATGGCAAAAGTACAGAGTAACAGATTGATCGGTTGAGAAGTTGTGTTCCCACACATGTATCAGTTGGCAGGCATAAGTTTATGATTATATTGCACACATGTATTCAGGTAGGGATATATTCAGTGCATGTTGTTCGAGACATGGAGAGTTTGATGAGAATATAGATCTGATAAGTGGACATATTTGATTCCATTTGATCAACAAGAACATGTGATGATTAGTTGTAGTATAGTCAAGAGAAGTCTATAGAATGGTATAGTGACAAATGGGTCAACATTGTGGACAATTGAGTAGAAGGGTTATGAACAATTTGTGACATATGAACAAACATGGATTCATGAGATTCTTAGAAGGTACATGAAACATGAGTCAAATGCATAACAACATGTTTACAATTGGAATTAGTGGGATCAATTGGAATTAGCTAGTCACAGAAAAGAAAGCAGTGAAAGGCACAATAGAACAAGGACATAGAAACCGTCAACAGAAGCTATATCATCAAAAGGACATTGTTGAATAGTATGGTCAAGTGAACATGACAAGTAAATGAAGAAATCAAATTTTAAATTATTTTTATATATGTCAGTGAAATTCAAGAGGAAGCACCAATGGACAATAAACAACACTCGAAGAGAGGAAATGAAACATATACAGGTACCTCGACATTGATATACATCTTACAGAAAAGTCCAGGGAAGAAAAATCATCAGAGAGAGAGATCCAAGCATATAGACAGGGAGACATACCCATAGGGGGAGCTATTATTTTTCCCTTGATTGGTTAGATTAGGTACAGTATCAGGAGGAGAGATATTGATAGGGGGAGTTAAATTTTGGTCAAAGATGAAGAGAAAGAACAGAGGCATGAAGACAGGGGGAGCAACCCCAAGAGAAGATACCCTTTGCCATTGATGTCAAAGGAGGATAGATAGAAACATTATTGAGAGCGATGATCACAGGGGGAGCACGAACATGAGTGTTGCCATGTCTAAGTGTTTCCATAAATGCCAAAGGGGGAGATTGTTGAACAATTGGTTTGGAAAGTTGGTTGGAATTGATGTCAACCCTTGGAAAGTGATATTAGAGATTTATGTCAACCCTTGGAGAGGTCCAGAGATGTTGGAAAGTTGGGTGAAATTTTTATGATCAATATTGATGATGAGTTAGTTGGGTACATTTTATGTAGTCTACATGTAGCCCCAGAGGTGTGGATATGGGACCCAAAGTTTATTAAATAATATGGTCATGAAGGATATTGAAATTTTAGGTAATACTATCATATATGGATAGTACATGTCGTTTTGTTTCTGGTGATATGTAGAACTCCACGTGTTTCCTCACGGTCAGGGAGAGATGGCCTTGTAAAGTTGGAATCCCCCAAGAGTGGTCAAGAATCCCCTAGTTGGTTAAAAGTCTTGGTGAAAGGGTAAAGTGGTTGCAACAAGAAATCCATAAAACAAGGAAAGATGTTACCTATCACAAGTATAAATACACCTCAAGAGTCTCTCATTTGGACATACACACTTACATTGAATATCTATCTTATGAATGTTATGGTCTATGTTTTGGAAAATCTATTAGTGAATATGAGGTTGAATCTGGTGGAATTTTTTAAGGCAGTGAAGGAGCGAAAGTTTTGAAGTTTCAAAAAACATGGAAACCCTAGTTTTCTGAGGTTATATGCAGGCTACATAAGTACTAGTCATGTACATATGTGAGCCACAGGAGGACAGGTTGCGTACATCCATAGGTCATAGGAGGAAAGGTCGTGGATCTGAGGCAAAACTTTGAGGAAGAATGGTTGGTTGAGTTGCAACAAGGTTTGATGCTTCAACAAAATTGCTACAGGATCTGAGATGTTATACTTTAGGTTTTCATGAGTAAAGGTATGTCTTTTATGTATTTTTTTGAGGCTTGTATCTTGGATGGTATGGCACATGCTTAAGGCATGTATTGGAGGCCCTTGATGGTACATGATTGCATATGGTTGAGGTAATGTTTTACATGCTTGAAACATACTCTTGGTATTTGGTATATACTTCATTATATGTACTTGGTATATACGTATGGTTCATTGTTAGAGGCACACATTTGTGATATTGGAATATACTTGAGGCTTATCTTATGGTACATGGTATGATTGAGAGTGATATGGTATATGGTTGAGATACATTGTTGGTACATGGTATGGTACATGTGTTGTTGCAAATTGTTGATGTACATGGTTGAGGCATATGGTACAGGTTGAGGTGCATGGTTGATGCACATTTTGGTATAGGTTGAAGTACATGGTTGATGCACGGTTTGGTATAGGTTGAGCTGCATGGTTGATGCACGATTTGGTACAGGTTTAGGTGCATGGTTGATGCACAATTTGGTATAGGTATAGGTTCATGGTTGATGCATAGTTTGGTGCAGGTGTTGGTGCATGGTTGATGCACTTGTTGTGGTATGGGTTGTGGTACATGGTTGATGATTGGTATGGTACATGTTGATGGTTTGGTAAATGCTTTGGTACATGGTTGAGACACATACCCTGTGAGGGTATGTTGGTGATCTTGGTACATTCTTGGTAGAGGCATGTGTTGGTGATGTTGGACATCTAGTTGAGAGGTGTCCTTGGTATATGATCCATGTGAGAGGATCTGGTTGAGTATCAGTAACAATGACAAGTTGAACAAGTTGATAGTGACAGGTTGACAGGTTACATGTTGATGTGATAGTGACAATGGCAATGATAGTGGTGGTGATTGTGGTAGTGACAATTTATCTACACTTATACTTCATGGCGACATGATGGGGCAAGGAAAGGGGGTTGTAGCCTCCTTTCGGTTGGATCTAGAGAATCAGGGAGTTGGAGATTCCTTATGGTTGGAGCCTGAGAATCAGAGGGTTGTAGCCTCCTTCTAGTTGGATCTAGAAAATTCAGGGAGTTGTAGCTTCCTTTAAGTTAGAGCCTGGGAATAGGGGGTTGTAGCCTCCTTCCAATTGTAGCTGGAGAATTTGGAAGTTGGTGCTTCCTATGAATGAATTCTTGATATATATAAGAAATCATTCCATGGTTTTCTCCCATTTGGGTTTCCACATAAATACTAGTGTTCTGTGTATTTTATGTGATGTTGTTGATGTGGTGTTGCTTATGATTATATGCTCATGATATATTGAATGCAATCATAGATGATACATTGATGATAAATTGTTGAACATTGTTGATAAAGTGAAAAAATATATATTGTGGTTAAAAGTGGTATAATGTACTTAGACTGATTCACCCCCCATGTTACACAATATTTGGTCGCAACTAACGATGTTCACTTATCCTCTGTCATCCATAGCATACAAGATATGATTGTTGAAGAAGAACCTTACTTGGAGAGAAGGAAAGCATGCAAAAAGGGTTACACATGTTGTTAGGGCCTTTAAAGACTTAATTTAAGAGTTGTCACAACTTACATCACTACATGGTGTGACACCCTCAAGTTTCGCATTTTGCACCATTGCAGGGTGCGATAGTGTCTCAGGTTTTTCCACTGCAGGGTGCAAAACTGCTTAAAAGGGGAGAAAGCGATGGAATTCGAGAAGATTCTAGAAGACAATATTCGATATGAGGTGTTCTTCGACTGGTTTGGATCTCACCTATACTCCTAATATTGGGGGATCCTAACCTCTCATCCTAACCTCCTCACCATTGTCCTCTTCAATCTATAAAAGGAGGTTCCCCTCACGAGGAAAAGATAATAGCAGATAGTGAATAGTGCATTGAGAATAATGATTGATAACTTTGCTTCTAGTTTGTTGTTGGAGGATTGTAGTAATTCTTTGGCTTTGAGGAATCAAATCTTAGCTAAAGGAGTCAGTTGATGATGATGGATTTCATGGATGCATTGTGGGTATTGGAACAATGAGATTGTTGGAAGGAGCTTCACAACATCAAGGAAACTTTAGTTGTAATCTCTTTTCATTTTCATTAATACAATAATATAGTTTCTTTCCCACAAAGGTTGTCTTTATTTGATTATATTTTTTGCATCTCTCCTTGATCAGTTGCATAGGTTGCATCAAATTATATTTGTTACTATCACCTTTATTGGCTTATGTCTCTTGCAGTTTATCATACACAAGTCTCACGACAAAGAAGATGGAAGATACAACTAATGAGGACAACCGTCGGTTACAAGGTATGGATTCTTAGATAATTGGTAATTTGATTATATCAACCTAGATAAAGTTCTATGTTCTGTCTGTTTTGTTATAGTCTTGTTTTCTGAGTCTAGGGAGATCAGTCTGTGTCTGCACAAACCGATTTTTCTAGTAACACCCCCCCTCTCAGTATTCCAACATGGTTAACGAATTCGGTGGGGGGAGAGTGTCTGTGAGATCCTTGATATGCGGGAGAATACTCTCATATCCATTATTACCTACATAAATCTAATCTAATGGGAGTATCTTAGTCAAAATTTAGTCTCTTAAATTTTCTTGGCCATCTATTCAATACCACACTGAGGAAGGTTGTGATTAATATGCAGTCTTTGATGAAGGAATTCTCAAATTATGAGACTTGCTGCTTCAGGAATCATAGGTCATTATTATGCAGGGCCCAAGTCATATACATCAATGATTTCACCCTCATCTTCTAGTTGAAGGGTGCCCATTTTTTCCTGAACCAACTACAGGATCTCATTCCTTAGAGGATCTGTCAAGGTTGCTTCTATTGCCAAATCTAGTTGGTCATTTCCAAACTCAAACTGGTCACATGCTCCAACAATATACCACTCTTGTGGTTGATCTATACTCGTCTTCCTTATATCTTATGCATTACACATATCTTCTCTCTTTTTCTGTAATTTGTTCCGTTCTATTTTTTGAAGATCAATTAAAGGCTCATAATATTGCATTTTTCTCGAAGTTCTTCTTTCTTTCTCTTTCTTTATTGTACATTCTCATTTTCTTTCTGTCAAATTCCTTCTAGTTACTGGCATAATGAATTCCTTGGCATAAGTCAACTAATTTCTTTAGGAATCCCATGGAAAACACCCCCCATCACTGACCACAACTACTCTTGGTCGACGCATATGTAGATCATTACCATATTTATTTCTTTAAGAACAAATCCCAAGCTTCTCGTATATCCTTGCAATCTACTTCTAAAAAATTATCCTGGTCGCTTTGTCTCTATTCCCAATTAGACTTTGGTGGTGGTGCATGAAGAGGAAGGAAATATTCAATGATGTGACCAATGCCTTTGTCTAAAAGGAATTTGTGCAACAGATTTGGTATTGTGCAAAATAACCCATCGTGGAAACTATCGTAAAATATTTTTTTTATGTTATCGATTAACATTCTATTTTCTATTGATAGTTCTTCACGATATTCTTTAGATATTATTTCAACCCAATCATGTAGATTTGTTCGATCTTTGTTGATCAATTTGGACATTAACCGCCCATCGTTTGTAAGTTTACTCATTAGTAGGTCATTCAATATATTTTTAATTTCTTCTTGAATTTATTCAATAATTTTTTAGTGAGTTTCTATGAAGAAGAGGGTTCTTTCTTCTACTATTGTTAGTCGATTTGTGCATTCTTAATTATTCAAATATTTGTTTATATTTCTCTCCCACCACTCGTGTATCTCTCCCAAGATCAACATATGTGTGTGCATTATTTTACATGCTCAAGTTCTGAAACTACCGACAACAAAACCAATGTTGTAATCTAGGAGATTGTATGCAGACATTACCAATAGTCCTTTGCATAGAGAAATATACAACAATACACTAATATACAAGCACACACATAGAGAAGATATAAAGGAGTACACCAATTAATGGAGAGACTAACAACACGCACTTTATTATATATATCACAACAGATGATAAACCGAGTCTATTCTTTGTTACATAGATGTGCATATTTATACTTATGATTCAACTATCAAGTAATTATAACTGTCTAACTACCTAAGTTGATTGACTAAATTACAAAATTGGACTTCAATCTCAGTCGACTATACATTTACTCCAATCGACTGTCGGGTCTAGTCGATAAGGTCGACTAGCCCCTCCAACAGAGCTTGTTGCTATTTTATTTGATTCATGAGAAATCCATAGCTACATTGATCCTAAATTAGTGGATATATTTCATTTGAAAATGTGTGATCTTGAAATATCATGTTTGGTTTAGCTAGCCACTAGAACCAAAATAATATCAATGAGGATGTCATAA
>ML841261.1:0-35884 GCA_009831015.1 Picea engelmannii | reverse complement strand
TGGTACATGATTGCATATGGTTGAGGTGATATTATTACATGCTTGAGACATACTCTTGGTACTTGGTATATGGTTGTTATGGTTCATTGTTAGAGGCACATATTTGTGATATTGTCATATACTTGAGGCTTATGCTATGGTACATGGCATTATTGAAAGTGATATGGTATATGGTTTAGATACATTGTTGGTACATGGTATGGTACATGTGTTGATGTGCATGGTTGGTACATGGTATTGTGTTGATATGCATGTACATGGTTGATGTAAATGGTTGGTATACATGGTTGATGGTTAAGGCATATGGTACATATTGAGCTGCATGGTTGATGCATTGTTTAGTACAGGTTGAGGTACATGGTTGATGCATGGTTTGGTACAATGTGAGGTGCATGGTTGATGGATTGTTTGGTACAAGTTGAGGTGCATGGTTGATGCACGGTTTGGTACAGGTTGAGGTCCATGGTTGATGCACGGTTTGGTACAGGTTGAGGTGCATGGTTTATGCACAGTTTGGTATAGGTGTTGGTCCATGGTTGATGCACTTGTTGTGGTACATGTTGTGGTACACGATTGATTCTTGGTATGGTACAGGTTGATGGTTTGGTACATGATTGAGACACATACCCTGCGATGGTATGTTGGTGATATTGATACATGATTGGTAGAGGAATGTGTTGGTGATGTTGGAAATCTAGTTGAAAGGTGTCCTTGGTATATTATCCATGTGAGAGGATCTGGTTGAGTATCGGTGACAGTGATAGGTTGGACTGGTCGACACTGTTAGGTTGGATACAGTGATAGGTTGACAGGTTACAGGTTGATGTGACAATGACAGTGGTAATGATTGTTGTAGTGAAATATAGTCTACATTTATACTTCAGGGTAGTCAGACGAGGCAAGGAAAGGGGGTTGTATCCTCCTCCTAGTTGGAGCCGGAGAATCAGGGAGTTGGAGCTTCCTTCAGGTTGGAGCATGAGAATCAGTGGGTTGTAGCCTCTTTCTAGTTGGAGCTAGATAATTTAGGGAGTTGTAGATTCCTTCAGTTTGGAGCTTGAGAATAGGGGGTTGTAGCCTCCTTCCAGTTGCAACTGGAGAATTTGGAAGTTGGTGCTTCCTATGATTGAATTCTTGATATATATAAGAAATTATTCCGTGGTTTTCTCCCATTTGGGTTTCCACGTAAATACTGGTGTAATTTGTATTTGATGTGATGTTGATTATGATTACATGCTCGTGATATGTTGAAAGCAATCATATATGCTACATTGATGATAAACTCTTGAACATTGTTGATAAAGTGAAAGAATATATATTGTGGTTAAAAGTGGTATAAAGTGCTCATATTGATTCACCCCCACCTCTTAGTATTCCAACAATTGGTATCATAGCAGGTCCTTCATGAATCAGTCTAACCATTGGAATAAGATCATGGAAGATAATGAGAATGGAGCACCAATGTTTGATGGTCAGAGTGGTCTAGTGTATGAGATATGGAGCAAAAGAACATAAAATTTTTTGCAGGCACAAGGATATGATATTTGGTATTCAATTATTACATGATATAATTGTTCTAAGAAACCAAAGACTATATCCAAAAAGCAATTGAGGAAGAACAACAAAATAACAATGGATTTCATCATGGAAGGATTACTTGATCCAGTAAAGGAAAAAGTTGGAAAATGTTCATCAACTAAAGAACTTTGGGATAAGATACATGATATCTATTCTTCTCCAATAATAGAGTCAGAGATGTCTAAAGAAGACACATGTACATAACAAGAGGTAAGATGCTCATCATGTCAAACAGATTCAGAAGAAGAAGAGTTCGTAATCAACAAAAGTGAGTTCTTTTGCTTTAATATTGAAGAGTGCAAACATCTTGAAATTGAATGCCCTTATTTGAAGATTGAAAGTGATGAGATAGAACATCCCAATGAAATAGAAGACAAGCTTGAGATTGAAAAGAAAAGGAATCATGAAGCAGATTTCAGTCAACGAGAAAGAGAACTTGAAGATGAAATAATCACATTGAAGATCCAACTTGAAGAAGCAAAGTGAACAAAAGAATTCACGAGGAATCAAATGTTGAAGAAATAATAATCTCAGAATGCCAACTCCAAATAAGTCAAGCAAATGATCATGATGTTAAAGGATCAGCTAGAAGAAGCCAAAAATATTAAAGAAACTCTCAAGGATCATAAATAGTGTTTGGAAATCAAAATAGAAGCACAAAAGGAAGAAGCAAAAAAGAGAGAGAAGATATTGACAGATCATCTTAAGGAAAGAATTGACTACTTAAATCAACTTGAAGCAAAATTTGGTCAAGAAGAGAGAAGACTTGAAAAATAAATCATAGCCTTGAAGATCCAACTTGAAGAAGCAAATAGGACAAAAGAAGTCATAAAGAGTCCGATGATGAAGAAAGAAGAAGAGGTTGAGAAGATTGAAGAAGAAGTTCTCACATTGAGAGATAAAATAGTCAAGCTTAGCAAGAATGTTGAAGAGACAAAAACATCCACATCAATAGTAGAGAATGTTGAAGAGAATCCCTCCAAGTTTCTAGAAAAGAAAAATGAAGAGAAGTTGAAGACTTATGCAAAAGTCTTTAAAGGTTCGATGAAGAAGGAAGAATGCAAGCCTCTAAAGAATAACATTCCAGAAATGCAGAAGACTTAAGAAGAAGACTACATAAGAGATGGACATCAAAGAAGAGCCTCCACATTCATACAAGAAAGAAGCTTCACACATAATGAAGGAGTCATTAGAAGAAAATATCATGATCATCTGAGGCATGAATTCAAAAGGCCCACACTACAAAGAATATCATTCACTCCCATGTATGTAAATTTATTTTATAGACATTGTTTTTATTGTACTAACTTTGGACATAAGGTTGCAGATTGTAGGGCTTATGGAAGAAATGTTCAAATAAGAAAAGATTATGTGGTCCCACATGACATTGAATGTTACAAGTTCCATAACTATGGACACATAGCCTGTGATTGTAGAAGCATGATAGATACTTATTTGAGAAATAAAACTCATATCATATATAAGAAGGTTTGGAAAAGAAAACAAGAACACGCAAAGGAAGATCATATGAATGAAGGACACCCAGAAGTCACACTCTCAGGATTGGAAGTAGTACAAGATGAATATAATTATACAAGGAAAAAGGAAAATGTGAGATACAAGAGAAGAAATGAAAAACCAGCAGAACAAGTGATAAAGAACATGTCCTAGAGATCACATGATTTGCAGTAGTACAAGAAAGAAAAGAAGAACATGTAAATAAATAATAGTATCAAGAGATTGTACTTTCAAGAATTATAGTGTGAGATCAATCCATAGGAAGAAAGAAAGAATTTAGAGTTCAGAAAGATGATGAGTCTACGGACAAAGAGGAAGATTAATAGACATAAACACAGGTATTTTTCTGAGCCATCTAGCTTAGAGACTCCCAGTAAATATGAATATTGAATAGGGGTAGTATGTGCAGTAGCTACTACATATCAAAGAACCATATTTCGAGCCATAAGAAGTGAATACAAAGACATATTCAGAGAAGTCAGATGGCAAAAGTACAGAGTAACAGATTGATCGGTTGAGAAGTTGTGTTCCCACACATGTATCAGTTGGCAGGCATAAGTTTATGATTATATTGCACACATGTATTCAGGTAGGGATATATTCAGTGCATGTTGTTCGAGACATGGAGAGTTTGATGAGAATATAGATCTGATAAGTGGACATATTTGATTCCATTTGATCAACAAGAACATGTGATGATTAGTTGTAGTATAGTCAAGAGAAGTCTATAGAATGGTATAGTGACAAATGGGTCAACATTGTGGACAATTGAGTAGAAGGGTTATGAACAATTTGTGACATATGAACAAACATGGATTCATGAGATTCTTAGAAGGTACATGAAACATGAGTCAAATGCATAACAACATGTTTACAATTGGAATTAGTGGGATCAATTGGAATTAGCTAGTCACAGAAAAGAAAGCAGTGAAAGGCACAATAGAACAAGGACATAGAAACCGTCAACAGAAGCTATATCATCAAAAGGACATTGTTGAATAGTATGGTCAAGTGAACATGACAAGTAAATGAAGAAATCAAATTTTAAATTATTTTTATATATGTCAGTGAAATTCAAGAGGAAGCACCAATGGACAATAAACAACACTCGAAGAGAGGAAATGAAACATATACAGGTACCTCGACATTGATATACATCTTACAGAAAAGTCCAGGGAAGAAAAATCATCAGAGAGAGAGATCCAAGCATATAGACAGGGAGACATACCCATAGGGGGAGCTATTATTTTTCCCTTGATTGGTTAGATTAGGTACAGTATCAGGAGGAGAGATATTGATAGGGGGAGTTAAATTTTGGTCAAAGATGAAGAGAAAGAACAGAGGCATGAAGACAGGGGGAGCAACCCCAAGAGAAGATACCCTTTGCCATTGATGTCAAAGGAGGATAGATAGAAACATTATTGAGAGCGATGATCACAGGGGGAGCACGAACATGAGTGTTGCCATGTCTAAGTGTTTCCATAAATGCCAAAGGGGGAGATTGTTGAACAATTGGTTTGGAAAGTTGGTTGGAATTGATGTCAACCCTTGGAAAGTGATATTAGAGATTTATGTCAACCCTTGGAGAGGTCCAGAGATGTTGGAAAGTTGGGTGAAATTTTTATGATCAATATTGATGATGAGTTAGTTGGGTACATTTTATGTAGTCTACATGTAGCCCCAGAGGTGTGGATATGGGACCCAAAGTTTATTAAATAATATGGTCATGAAGGATATTGAAATTTTAGGTAATACTATCATATATGGATAGTACATGTCGTTTTGTTTCTGGTGATATGTAGAACTCCACGTGTTTCCTCACGGTCAGGGAGAGATGGCCTTGTAAAGTTGGAATCCCCCAAGAGTGGTCAAGAATCCCCTAGTTGGTTAAAAGTCTTGGTGAAAGGGTAAAGTGGTTGCAACAAGAAATCCATAAAACAAGGAAAGATGTTACCTATCACAAGTATAAATACACCTCAAGAGTCTCTCATTTGGACATACACACTTACATTGAATATCTATCTTATGAATGTTATGGTCTATGTTTTGGAAAATCTATTAGTGAATATGAGGTTGAATCTGGTGGAATTTTTTAAGGCAGTGAAGGAGCGAAAGTTTTGAAGTTTCAAAAAACATGGAAACCCTAGTTTTCTGAGGTTATATGCAGGCTACATAAGTACTAGTCATGTACATATGTGAGCCACAGGAGGACAGGTTGCGTACATCCATAGGTCATAGGAGGAAAGGTCGTGGATCTGAGGCAAAACTTTGAGGAAGAATGGTTGGTTGAGTTGCAACAAGGTTTGATGCTTCAACAAAATTGCTACAGGATCTGAGATGTTATACTTTAGGTTTTCATGAGTAAAGGTATGTCTTTTATGTATTTTTTTGAGGCTTGTATCTTGGATGGTATGGCACATGCTTAAGGCATGTATTGGAGGCCCTTGATGGTACATGATTGCATATGGTTGAGGTAATGTTTTACATGCTTGAAACATACTCTTGGTATTTGGTATATACTTCATTATATGTACTTGGTATATACGTATGGTTCATTGTTAGAGGCACACATTTGTGATATTGGAATATACTTGAGGCTTATCTTATGGTACATGGTATGATTGAGAGTGATATGGTATATGGTTGAGATACATTGTTGGTACATGGTATGGTACATGTGTTGTTGCAAATTGTTGATGTACATGGTTGAGGCATATGGTACAGGTTGAGGTGCATGGTTGATGCACATTTTGGTATAGGTTGAAGTACATGGTTGATGCACGGTTTGGTATAGGTTGAGCTGCATGGTTGATGCACGATTTGGTACAGGTTTAGGTGCATGGTTGATGCACAATTTGGTATAGGTATAGGTTCATGGTTGATGCATAGTTTGGTGCAGGTGTTGGTGCATGGTTGATGCACTTGTTGTGGTATGGGTTGTGGTACATGGTTGATGATTGGTATGGTACATGTTGATGGTTTGGTAAATGCTTTGGTACATGGTTGAGACACATACCCTGTGAGGGTATGTTGGTGATCTTGGTACATTCTTGGTAGAGGCATGTGTTGGTGATGTTGGACATCTAGTTGAGAGGTGTCCTTGGTATATGATCCATGTGAGAGGATCTGGTTGAGTATCAGTAACAATGACAAGTTGAACAAGTTGATAGTGACAGGTTGACAGGTTACATGTTGATGTGATAGTGACAATGGCAATGATAGTGGTGGTGATTGTGGTAGTGACAATTTATCTACACTTATACTTCATGGCGACATGATGGGGCAAGGAAAGGGGGTTGTAGCCTCCTTTCGGTTGGATCTAGAGAATCAGGGAGTTGGAGATTCCTTATGGTTGGAGCCTGAGAATCAGAGGGTTGTAGCCTCCTTCTAGTTGGATCTAGAAAATTCAGGGAGTTGTAGCTTCCTTTAAGTTAGAGCCTGGGAATAGGGGGTTGTAGCCTCCTTCCAATTGTAGCTGGAGAATTTGGAAGTTGGTGCTTCCTATGAATGAATTCTTGATATATATAAGAAATCATTCCATGGTTTTCTCCCATTTGGGTTTCCACATAAATACTAGTGTTCTGTGTATTTTATGTGATGTTGTTGATGTGGTGTTGCTTATGATTATATGCTCATGATATATTGAATGCAATCATAGATGATACATTGATGATAAATTGTTGAACATTGTTGATAAAGTGAAAAAATATATATTGTGGTTAAAAGTGGTATAATGTACTTAGACTGATTCACCCCCCATGTTACACAATATTTGGTCGCAACTAACGATGTTCACTTATCCTCTGTCATCCATAGCATACAAGATATGATTGTTGAAGAAGAACCTTACTTGGAGAGAAGGAAAGCATGCAAAAAGGGTTACACATGTTGTTAGGGCCTTTAAAGACTTAATTTAAGAGTTGTCACAACTTACATCACTACATGGTGTGACACCCTCAAGTTTCGCATTTTGCACCATTGCAGGGTGCGATAGTGTCTCAGGTTTTTCCACTGCAGGGTGCAAAACTGCTTAAAAGGGGAGAAAGCGATGGAATTCGAGAAGATTCTAGAAGACAATATTCGATATGAGGTGTTCTTCGACTGGTTTGGATCTCACCTATACTCCTAATATTGGGGGATCCTAACCTCTCATCCTAACCTCCTCACCATTGTCCTCTTCAATCTATAAAAGGAGGTTCCCCTCACGAGGAAAAGATAATAGCAGATAGTGAATAGTGCATTGAGAATAATGATTGATAACTTTGCTTCTAGTTTGTTGTTGGAGGATTGTAGTAATTCTTTGGCTTTGAGGAATCAAATCTTAGCTAAAGGAGTCAGTTGATGATGATGGATTTCATGGATGCATTGTGGGTATTGGAACAATGAGATTGTTGGAAGGAGCTTCACAACATCAAGGAAACTTTAGTTGTAATCTCTTTTCATTTTCATTAATACAATAATATAGTTTCTTTCCCACAAAGGTTGTCTTTATTTGATTATATTTTTTGCATCTCTCCTTGATCAGTTGCATAGGTTGCATCAAATTATATTTGTTACTATCACCTTTATTGGCTTATGTCTCTTGCAGTTTATCATACACAAGTCTCACGACAAAGAAGATGGAAGATACAACTAATGAGGACAACCGTCGGTTACAAGGTATGGATTCTTAGATAATTGGTAATTTGATTATATCAACCTAGATAAAGTTCTATGTTCTGTCTGTTTTGTTATAGTCTTGTTTTCTGAGTCTAGGGAGATCAGTCTGTGTCTGCACAAACCGATTTTTCTAGTAACACCCCCCCTCTCAGTATTCCAACATGGTTAACGAATTCGGTGGGGGGAGAGTGTCTGTGAGATCCTTGATATGCGGGAGAATACTCTCATATCCATTATTACCTACATAAATCTAATCTAATGGGAGTATCTTAGTCAAAATTTAGTCTCTTAAATTTTCTTGGCCATCTATTCAATACCACACTGAGGAAGGTTGTGATTAATATGCAGTCTTTGATGAAGGAATTCTCAAATTATGAGACTTGCTGCTTCAGGAATCATAGGTCATTATTATGCAGGGCCCAAGTCATATACATCAATGATTTCACCCTCATCTTCTAGTTGAAGGGTGCCCATTTTTTCCTGAACCAACTACAGGATCTCATTCCTTAGAGGATCTGTCAAGGTTGCTTCTATTGCCAAATCTAGTTGGTCATTTCCAAACTCAAACTGGTCACATGCTCCAACAATATACCACTCTTGTGGTTGATCTATACTCGTCTTCCTTATATCTTATGCATTACACATATCTTCTCTCTTTTTCTGTAATTTGTTCCGTTCTATTTTTTGAAGATCAATTAAAGGCTCATAATATTGCATTTTTCTCGAAGTTCTTCTTTCTTTCTCTTTCTTTATTGTACATTCTCATTTTCTTTCTGTCAAATTCCTTCTAGTTACTGGCATAATGAATTCCTTGGCATAAGTCAACTAATTTCTTTAGGAATCCCATGGAAAACACCCCCCATCACTGACCACAACTACTCTTGGTCGACGCATATGTAGATCATTACCATATTTATTTCTTTAAGAACAAATCCCAAGCTTCTCGTATATCCTTGCAATCTACTTCTAAAAAATTATCCTGGTCGCTTTGTCTCTATTCCCAATTAGACTTTGGTGGTGGTGCATGAAGAGGAAGGAAATATTCAATGATGTGACCAATGCCTTTGTCTAAAAGGAATTTGTGCAACAGATTTGGTATTGTGCAAAATAACCCATCGTGGAAACTATCGTAAAATATTTTTTTTATGTTATCGATTAACATTCTATTTTCTATTGATAGTTCTTCACGATATTCTTTAGATATTATTTCAACCCAATCATGTAGATTTGTTCGATCTTTGTTGATCAATTTGGACATTAACCGCCCATCGTTTGTAAGTTTACTCATTAGTAGGTCATTCAATATATTTTTAATTTCTTCTTGAATTTATTCAATAATTTTTTAGTGAGTTTCTATGAAGAAGAGGGTTCTTTCTTCTACTATTGTTAGTCGATTTGTGCATTCTTAATTATTCAAATATTTGTTTATATTTCTCTCCCACCACTCGTGTATCTCTCCCAAGATCAACATATGTGTGTGCATTATTTTACATGCTCAAGTTCTGAAACTACCGACAACAAAACCAATGTTGTAATCTAGGAGATTGTATGCAGACATTACCAATAGTCCTTTGCATAGAGAAATATACAACAATACACTAATATACAAGCACACACATAGAGAAGATATAAAGGAGTACACCAATTAATGGAGAGACTAACAACACGCACTTTATTATATATATCACAACAGATGATAAACCGAGTCTATTCTTTGTTACATAGATGTGCATATTTATACTTATGATTCAACTATCAAGTAATTATAACTGTCTAACTACCTAAGTTGATTGACTAAATTACAAAATTGGACTTCAATCTCAGTCGACTATACATTTACTCCAATCGACTGTCGGGTCTAGTCGATAAGGTCGACTAGCCCCTCCAACAGAGCTTGTTGCTATTTTATTTGATTCATGAGAAATCCATAGCTACATTGATCCTAAATTAGTGGATATATTTCATTTGAAAATGTGTGATCTTGAAATATCATGTTTGGTTTAGCTAGCCACTAGAACCAAAATAATATCAATGAGGATGTCATAAATTTTCTAATAGATTTGAATGGAGTCAATACAATTTTTGATCTAAATATCATTCCATTGGGATATTATGATATATTAATTGGAATGGATTAGTTGGACTAAAATCTTATTGTTCTAGATTGCCATAATAATACATTTACATGTCTTGATGAAGAAGGAAAATGTTGCTTGGTGAAATTGATGTCAAGACCCATTTCTATAATGGAAATTTCAGCCTTACAACTAAAGAGATGTTTCAGAAAAAAAATTTCAATTATTTGAATCCCCTGTGAAAGATCCAACGAAGAATAAGAGACAACATATTGAGGATTTTTTAGTTCTATAAGAATTTGAGGATGTATTTGGGAAGATTCCAAGTTTACCACCCAAGAGACATATTATTTTATTGATCTAATGCTCAAACTTTCCCTGGTATTCAAAACTCACAGGATGATCACCCCAGAGTTGAAAAAATAGCAAATGTAGTTGGAATAATTGTTGAAGAAGGGATACATATGCCCAAGTGTCTCACCTTGGAAAGCACCAAATATCTTTGTGAAGAATAATGATGGGATCTTGAGGTTGTGCATTGACTTTAGGTAGCTAAATAAAGCTACAATGAAGAGAAAGTACCCTCTTCCTAGAATTGATGATCTCTTCGATCAATTAAAATGGGAAAATGTATTTTCCAAGATAGACCTAAGATCAGGGTACCATCAAGTGAGAGTCAAAGATGAATATATCAACAAGACATCTTTTAGAACCAAGTATGGGCACTATGAGTTTATAGTGGTGCCATTTGGATTAACAAATGCATCAGTTGTCTTTATTTTTCCGATGAATGACATATTCAAAAATTACTTGGATAAGTTTTTCATAGTATGCTTGGATGACATACTTATATATTCTAAGTTATAAGAATATCATGAAAAACACTTAAGGATGGTGCTACATGTATTAAGGGAGCATCATTTGTATGAAAAGTTGAGATTTTTTTTTTTAACCAGAAGTAGATCCATTATTTGGGCCATATCATTTCAAAGGAAGTCATAGCAATGGATTTGGAAAAGATTAAGGTAATAAGAGAATGGCTAGCACCAAGGATTGTAACAAAAGTAAGGTTTTTCATGGGACTTGCAAGTTATTCCAAGAGAATTATTGGAGGATTTTCCAAGATCACACACCTAATCACTTATTTGCAAAAGGAGGGGATAACATTTGAATGGACCTCCAAGTGTGAAGAAATTTTTCAACTTTTGAAGAGATTACTTACAAGTGCACCAATTTTAAAAATTAATTATCCAAATGAGAACTTTGTTGTGTGCATAGATGCATGCAAGGAGGGACTTGGAAAATTATTTACACAAAATGAGCATATAGTATGTTATGAGTCGAGGAAATTGAAAGATAATGAGAAGAATTATGCCACACATGAGAGGAAATTAGTATGTCCAAGGGGGGGTAGTTTTAGAAAATCACGTTTTTGCATGAAAACCAATCAAATAGTAGTAATAAGTGCACTAGAGTTAGAGAAATAATGTTTTGGAACAAAAAACATTGGTGATTCATCTCACATCTCTTGGATTCATTCGGTTGATAGGTCGACCAAAATCTAGATAAATTCGATCAAGCGATCGACCATAACACTACACTAGTTGGTCGAGTTGTCAACAAACTTTTTAGTTGGACAATTGACTAGGCCTCAAAGATAGTAAGGTGGTGGATCGACCAACCTAGAAATCAACTATGTGTTGGAAGCATAGGTGGTCAAGTCGATCATCCTTGTCGAGTCTACTTGACTGATTGGATTGGGCAGAGTTAACTCTAGCAGTCGATAGTTTCAAGTGGACAAGATATTTTGGACTATATGGAAGTTGGTTAGATATTGAGGATATAAAAGGGAGACCCATTGGGTCATCAAGATCATTATGGAAATTGTTAAATAGATCATGTAGACCTTCCTAACTCATCACGTAGATACAATAATATGTTTTCCATGTAATAAAGGCTGAAATTAGTTAATAAGGCCTATTTAATAAATGTGAACAAGTGAATGAAAGAAGCACTAATAGAAGCTTCCACTTCTAGAAAGATCTTCCTCTAGAATGTTCTTTAGAAGATAGAATTAGTATAAATAAGAGTAGGAGGCATGATAAAATTTTTCTTGAGAATTATTGTAATAGAGCTCTACTCTGCTGAAGGTTTCCCCCTCGAAGAGGCAAGTGAACATTACTTTATCTTAATAAAGGAATAATTTTTGGTGTTTCTCTTCTCATTATTTTGTTGTTCCATTGATATCTATTGAATATTCATGTTTTTTAATATTATATTACATCTAGTACCTTACAAGTGGTATCAAAGCACTTTCTTTGGAAGGAATTGTAGGTTAATTTTTTCAGGGTAGAGACATATTCTGACGTCTTAAAACTACAATGATTTGTCATTCACTGCATAAATCCATGGTCGAGGAAGCATACACGTAGGAAATAAAAGAGTTTTTTATGCTCACATTGTTGGACACCCTTGTAACCCCTATTGGTACCCCTTCAAGTGGTAGTGCATTATACAACACTTGTATACGCATTGGCCTAGGCATCTTGAAATCCTCCATAGATCAACCGATCAGCCGCCTGAATGCTATAGTGCCACCGAGAACACCACTCAGGAAGATACTCTCTAGTACCTTGGTAATCGGGTAGTATGGCTAAGGGTATAGTTTAGCCTCCTTAGTTGATTCCCTGAGATATTGGGCTGAGTACTACTGTTCAACCCGACACGTATATTAAAGAGATATAACATAGGGAAAACCCTTGTCTGTAGAAACCCCAAACACCCTAACCCTTGGGACAAAAACAAAATAGAAAAAGAATAGACAAGATATATTATCGTGCAACCTTACCTCCTGCATTCGAGTTGCAAAATTACTACACATTTATTCATGTTAAGAATCTGTGCATTTCACCACTACAATATTATTTAGATAAGAGTATAACTCTGCAAGAGTAAAAAAAATCAAGTATAGTGGTCTCTCCGACACCCTTATTTGGGACCTATCCCATTGGATTTCTCTCTTTTCCCCGATTACCGTGGTACCTATCATTATTAAGCCATTTTTTTGGTGGACCCAACATCGTTTCCTGACTCCCTTATTTGGGCCCTATTCCATTAGATTCCCCTTTTCACCTTGATCATCGTGATACCTATCACATGTCACCATTTTTCTCTATGGTCCCACCCACCCTTCCTAGCACCCTTATTTTCTACCTATCCCATTGACTTCCTCTCTTTTCCTTGTCTGCCGTGATACCCCTCACCTGCAATTTTTTTCAGTGCGGACCCACCTACCCGTTTTTTCCTTTGTCCAAATGGCCACCACCCGCGCCTAAGAACTAAATACCTTGATTTCCGACAACCTCTAGAATAAGGAGGACATAAAGACTCTCAATCCCAATATTATTAGGCTCATGTTGGCCCTTGAACAAGTTTTGAGGATCCTTGGTCATGTTTGACCTATTTTGGGACTTTGACAGGCTATCAAAGGTGGAGCACAAGTTGAAGTAGAGATTGCGGGATCTCGACCCCTTTTTAGGGATTTTTGGGTTTTGGGCTTATGTAATGGGTATAGAGATGTTGGCTTATGGGTTTTACCCATGTTTAGGCCCATTTTGTAATGTATAAATAGAAATCTAGGCGATATAAGTAGGGGTTGTATGTGATGCTAAGTGAAAAGGTGCAAGTGTGTGATACCAAGTGCTAAGTGCAAGTGATAGTTGTACATGATTTGTGCATGTTGTGTGGGACTTGCAAGGCTAAGTGCAAGTGATTGTAAGAGATTGAGTAGAAGCTTTGTGCTGTAACCTAACTTGGGGAAGGAGGATCTGGTGATGTGCGCACAGATCTCCTGTCCTATGCGGAGTAGGATCTTGTGGCTCTGTGCATGTAAAAGATTGACATAAGATAATAAAAGAGAAGAAGAGTTGGTGGACGTAGCCCCAGGATGGGGGTGAACCACGTATATCCTGTGTTGTTATGCTTTGTGTGATGTATTGATGTGTTTATATGTTTACTGCTTAGTACTTTGGCATAGATAAATGATAGATAGATCTGTTGATGTTTTGTGCATAGTAATATGAATAAGTTCTGGATATAACCCATGTGAATGTGCTTAGTGCTTGTCTATACTAGATCTTAGTGAATACTACGGTGCTCTATGATTAGGGTTTTTACTGCGAAGTAGATACTGATTAAATACTGATGAACTGTAACTGTTAAGTGCTTTGATAGAATATTGTAATCACAGATCTGTGTCCCAACTAAGGTTGCAGACACTCGAGTCTTGCAACCAACCCTTCCTCTACCTCGAGTGACGCTTCATCTGCTTTGCATGTGTTTTCGAAAGGGCCGATAGTTAGGGTTTTGTTGGTGTGCTCTTGAGCATTGAACCCTAGGTCTGCCCCTGTGCCAACAAATGGTTCCATTTCTATGACCTGAAACTGTGATTGTTGGGAACTGAAGAAAATAAAGCTCTATGCGTAGATCTATTGTTTTAATGCATAGTAGTCTACTTGACTTGTGAAGATCTGCGCTAAGAAGAAAAGTCAGATCTGAAAAAAAGAGGTAAGATCTTAAAGCTTTGTGCTTTGTTAAAGGTAATAACATTGAAAAGTTTTGATTGAAAATGGTAATATAAATGGAAATTTTTGTTTCAAAAGTATGGATCTAGGTGTGTTTGATAAATTTTGTCCTAACTTGAAAAATAGGGCACAACTAGATGAAATAAGGTTTGATATGAGTAGATATGATAGAAAAAATGAAAGATATGTTATTCCTATGCATAGAAAGAATGTTTGGACTAACAAATGGATGCAGGAACTTAGAAATAATTTTTTGCAGGTTAGCTACTATGATCCCAGTGCATAGTACAGGAAAGGCTGTGGATCATTTAAAAGAAAAAGAAGATTAACCCTTTGTTATAATTGCAGAAGACCGTGACATCTTGCTAAGGAATGCCCTGGTAAAAGACCTAGTTGTCTTATTTGTCAAGCTATGGATCATGAAGTTTTGGATTGCCCTAGAATTATTACTAAGGTTGAAAGAATGAATATGAGACAAGAAAACCCTGAACAAGATCAAGAATTTAAGACCATGGAAGAACCCCAAAAAGAATTAGTGAATGTGTTGCTACAAATGAAAGACACCCTAAATGATCACATAAATATCAACTTATCAAAGATCTTCAAAGAAAAATAATGCATAGAAACAATAATATGAGACTTTGACATTGATTCTGTTCTGGATGAGGAAACACAGGTGAATATCATGATAGAAAGAACTTGAGAAATTTTGGGAAAGCCTGCTATGATTCCTTCATTAGGAGGAATATGATTATTTAGAGGAAAGCTGATAACCCTATGTGGAAGACTCACCCAGATATCTATGAGTGCTCATGGAACTACGATAGAGGAAGATTTTGAGGTTGTTAAATTTTTTGAGAACAACGCCCCATTTGCTATATTACTAGGAAAGACCTGGATTGAGAAAGATCATGCCAGAAGAAAAGAAGAGGAAGTCTTAGAACATAAGAAAATATTTCATGACTAGGAGGATAACACACTTGATTGAAGAACAGGAGAACATAGCGAAGCTGTTCAGAACCAAAAACTTGGATGTCGAAGTTGAAAGAACACAATAAGACTCACAGAAGAGTAGAACACCTACCCTAGACAGAGAATAAGTATTGGCATTGAACCCTATGAAAGACCATCAACAATGTGAAGTTTCTATGCTAAAAGGAGATAAGAATCATAATGGAAAGAGGAATACTGAGAAGAAGATTACAGGGAAGAAGGCTAGAAAGCTCAGTAAGAAGAGAGAAAACATAGAAAAGTTGTAGAATGTCCAGAAGGGACTTCATGGAAGGAAGGTTTGAAAAACCGGAACTTCGTCGGGATATCAGAACAACACAACCTGGCACTTTGCCATGGCGAAGCAATATAGTCGTTGAAATAATTATAACCATTAGCCTGATGCCCCAAACAGTTAGAACAATAATTATGGCTAGAAATCTCGCCATTAGATCGTTGGGACCACGCCGCAACAGACATAACCACATTGATGAAGGCCTCTCGTCCGTTAGAGAGATCTATTACACCGCTGTCTACTTATTCCGTCTACTGTTGCATCGAGAAAATTTTTGTGAATTGTATCCTAGCCAACTCATTGCTACCGCACTATGTTTATTGAGATTGACCTTTGTTCTATTGCTTTGAGCACTCATTCATCCACTTGAGTTATCTGATCTAAGTGTGCATGTCAGATGAGCTCAACGCTGTAGAGAAAGTTGTCGAATAAGTTCTAATCGACCTTATGGCTGAGAAGGTGATGTCTGTCGGAGCTCAAGGCTCATCGACGAGAGGAGCGCAAGCCTCCCCATCGACTGCTCACGGATCCGTACCATCCTAAGCTTCAACAGAGAAGAGAACCAAGCATCGAGATGACTTGGCGAATGTGAAGTTGATCTCGACTATCCTGCCTGACTACATCCCACCTTTGGTTGGTGCGGTGAGTTGTGATAGTGTCCCAAGAGACTTTAATTACACCATGGTTACTTCATACCTCCCGAAGGGGATACATGCAGTTAGAACACAACAGGAGAAGGTTGCTCTCCAAACAAAGTTTGAAGAGGAGAAATTACAAATCCAGCAAGAGAAAGAGCAGTTGCTCGTAGAATAGATCGGAGTCAAAGAAGCAATCAACATATCACTTCGCTCTGTGAAAAGCTTAGAGAAAAAAGCGGAAGAACCAGTAGAGCATCAAGTAGCATAGCTTGTAGAAGCTATCCAACAACTTCAATAGAGAATCACATATCTGGAGCTACGAATAGTGCCCAACACTTTGCAGGATGTACGAGATCAAAGAGAAGAAACTACTCGAAGTGCAGTTGAGAGAATCAAGGCTCTCACCATGGAATGTAAATAGTTAAGTGATCGCAGTGCCCATACTTATGAGCGGCTCACTGAGGATCCTGGATTGAAGGCACTGGAGTCACAGCTCCAGGAGGCAAAGCAATAAGCAGAAACAATATAGGCACAGGTGAAGCCCTTGTCAGCAGTCGAGAGGATGAAGCGATCCCAAGAACAATGCACTGCTGAACAACAGGTCCACACCATTTAGAGTGAAGTCATGGAAGTGACTCAGAGGTTCCAACCAATCCAGGATGAGGCTTTCCAACTATTCGCAAAGATTGAAGGTCGAGGAGCAGAACTGGAACAAGTCGTCACTGCAACTGAGCAACGCTTAGAGGGACCTGTCAATGAAACAATTATCCAAGAGTTCATCGAGTAGGGGGCCTTGGCACAACAACATGTCGAAACAACTCGAGCCAATCTCAAGGATTTTGAAGTAGAGCTACCTAGATCAGAGTGACTCAGGATGAGTCACAAGTGAGTGTTGGGGGCCTATTGGCCCTTGACCAAAATTTGAGGATCCTTGGTCATGTTTGACCTATTTTGGGACTTCGATAGGTTGTCGAAGGTGAAACACAAGTCCAAGAGGAGATCGCGTGATCTCGGCCCATTTTTAAGACTTTTTGGGTTTTGGGCTTATGTAATGGGTATGGGGATGTTGGACCATGGGTTTTGCCCATGTTTAGGCCCATTTTGTAATGTATAAATATAAATCTAGGCGATGTAAGTAGGGGGTGTATGTGATGATAAGTGCAAAGGCGCAAGTGTGTGATACCAAGTGCTAAGTGCAAGTGATAGTTGTACATGATTTATGCATGTTGTGTGGGACTTGCAAGGCTAAGTGCAAGTGACTGTAAGAGATTGAGTAGAAGATTTATGATGTAACCTAACTTGGGGAAGGAGGATCTGGTGAGTTGTGCGCAGATCTCCTGTCCTATGCAGAGTAGGATCTTGTGGCTCTATGCATGTAGAAGATTGTCATAAGATAATAAAAGAGAAGAAGAGTTGGTGGACGTAGCCCCAGGCTAGGGGTGAACCACATATATCCTGTGTTGTTATTCTTTGTGCGATGTATTGATGTGTTTATATGTTTACTACTTAGTGCTTTGGCATAGATAAATGATACATAGATCTGTTGATGTTTTGTGCTTAATAATATGAACAAGTGCTGGATCTAACACATGTGAATGTGCTTAGTGCTCGTCCATACTAGATCTGGGTGAATAATGCGGTGCTTTGTGATTAGGATTTTTACTACGAAGTAGATACTGGTTAAATACTAATGAACTGTAACTGCTAAGTTCTTTGATAGAATATTGTAATCACAAATATGTGTCCCAGCTAAGGTTGCAGACACTGGAGTCCTGTAACCACCCCCGCCTCTACCTTAGGTGAGACTTCATCTACTTTGCAGGTGTTGCCGAAAGGGATGGTAGTTAGGGTTTTGTTGGTGCGCTCTTGAGCGTTGAAACCTGGGTATGCCCCTATGCCAACATCTCAATTCCTCTGTTCAGACCCTACAGGACCAATGTGCCCACATCAACGACATCAACGACACACTCGACCAATTGATGGGATGCTCCCTAAAACCTACCTCTTCTGAACAACCTTCCTATCAAGAAGAAAATGATTCTTACCATTACCAAGGTCCTCATTCCACTCATCTTCCTCGATACCCGTCCCTTCCCAGAATTGAGGTGAACAAATTTTGTGGCTTGGATCCCACATGTTGGGTCACTCAAATGGAACATTATTTCTCTTTGCATGGAATTATTGATGATTTAGCTAAGATTTGTTATGGTATCCTACATTTGGATCCATAATGCTGGTAATGGTGTAGAAAGGCACACCAAGGGTATCTTGCTTGGACATAGTTTGTTGTAGATATTTATGACCACTTTGACTCCGACACTCATCATTTAGGCCATTTGACCAAGTTGAAGTAGTCTGGGATAGTGGAAAATTTTATTGTCACCTTTTATCACTTGGATTTCAAAACATAGGGCATGTTAGATGCCTTATTTCAGGAATGATTTACCACTGGCTTGAAAGATGAAATTTGTGCCCATGTTCTCATGGATCACCCCCGGACTTGGTTGGAAGCTACTAAACGAGCCAAGGAAGCATACAAAATTGTCTTCTCCCAAACCAAAAAACTATATTTTCTTGCTCGCCCTAAACCCACCAATCCTATCCCTTCTGCAATCCCCCTTAAGATCCATAAATTAAATCGGGAATAAATGGTTGAACACCAACTCAAGGGTATTTTCTATAATTGTGATGACAAATATTTTCCAGGGAACAAGTGTAAGGAACAAAATATTTGTATGGAAATGGCTAAGGATTTTTTTGAAGAGGAGGAAATTGTTCCCTGTATGGAGGAGCTACCACCACTAGTTGATCTGACTCCACCCTTTGTTCCCCCAAAAGCTGATCTGGTAATTTCACTGAATTCCCTCACTGGATTCTCTTCTTCCCATACCCTCAAGTTAATTCATTACATTAAGAATTGGAAAGTCATTATCCTCGTTGACTATAGTAACACCAATAATTTTATTCATCGCCACATTTCCCAAGAAGTCAATTTTTATATTTGTTCAGTTAATAATTTTCAAATCATGATTGCCAATGGAGGTTCCATGAAATGTAGAGGACGTTTTGAAAATGTGTAGCTCCAAATTGGTCAGTATCACCTGAAATCCCATATATTTGCTATAGACATGGGAGGTTGTGACATTTTTCTTACTATCTAATGGTTATGCACTCTCAAACCCATTCATGGATTTTAAGAAATTAACCATGCAATTCTAATAGGAGGTACAATAGTATAAGTTCCAAGGCATCACAACAAGAACCCCTAAAATCATCAATTTCCATTGAATGGAAAAGCTCCTAAAAAAAGGTCATTCTAGAATTATTTATGAACTCCACTCCATTCAAGCCGTTGAGACACCATCTGTGCATCTCGACCTCCAATCTACCCTCTCCAAACACCAAGTTGTTTTCACCACTCCTTAGGGACTTCCCCCTTCCCGTGGTGTCCATGATCATTCCATTACTCTCATACCAAGTAGTCTTCCTCCCAATGTTTTCCCTTATCATCATCCATTTGGCTAGAAGAATGAAATTGATAAAATTTTTCAATAATTGCTCGAAGCGGGTGTTATTCATCCTAGTACAAGCCCCTATTCTTCTCATGTGGTCATGGTACTTAAGAAAAAAGGTATTTGGGAAATTTGTCCTAATTTTTGTTCCCTCAACAAACTCACAATCAAAGACAAATTCCCCATTCCTGTCATTGATGACCTATTGGATGAATTGAGTGGTGCTCAGTACTTAACCAAACTTGATCTTCATTCTGGATACCACCAGATCCGTATGAAAGAGGCAGACATTCCAAAAACTGCATTTAGAACTCATGAGGGTCACTATGAGTTCTTGGTAATTTATTTTGGCATGTGTAATTCTCCCTCCACTTTCCAAAGTCTCATGAATCATGTATTTCATCATTTTCTCCTTCATTTTTTCTTAATTTTCTTTGATGATATTCTCATATATAGTAAAACTTGGACAACCCATCTTGTCCATGTGTATCAAGTCCTCCATCTACTCTCTCAGCACCAACTTTTCCTAAAACAATCTAAATATGCCTTTGGAGCCTCGAAAGTAGAGTACATGGGTCATATTGTCACAAGGATGGTGTACCAGACTGGCTCTAAGATGTTCATCAGTAATCGCTGCAAGACCCCAAAATTTCTCGCCTGATCCAACAATTTCAACACCATTATCCAGTTTCTCCAAGGTACTCTTGGCACAATGAAAAGCTTCACTACAAAGGCCATTTGTATTTAAGTCAACAATCACAACATAAATCCACTGTGATTTTTGAGCTTCATGCTTTACCCACAGTTGGGAACTTAGGGTTTACCAAAACCTATGAACGGGTCAAATGTTCTTTTTTCTAGGATGGTATGAAGTAGAATGTCTGCACCTTTATGGCCGAATGTGATTTCTATCAACACAACAAGGGAGAAATAGTCAAAGCTCCGGGAACACTCCAACCGCTTCCAATTCCCCCTGGTATTTGGAGAGATATTTCTATGGATTTCATTATTGGATTACCTAAATCGAGAAATAAGTCATTCATCATGGTTGTAGTCGATCGTCTATCCAAACATGCTTATTTATGTGCTCTTCAACATCCGTTCACCGCATCCACAGTGGATCAAATTGTCATGGATAATATTTTCAAACTTCATGGAATGCCTCATTCTATTGTCTCTGATCGAGATCCAACCTTCACCAATTTTTTTTTGCAAGAATCATTCAGACTCCAAGGAACCTAATTGCATCTCAGCACTGCCTATCATCCCCAGACTGATGGCCAAACTGAATTTGTCAACAGGTGTTTGGAAGCATATTTGCGGTGTTTTGCATTAGACCGACAAAACCAGTGGGCTCAATGGTTACCCCTAGCTGAATGGTGGTACAACACATCTTACCATACAACTCTTGCATGACTCCTTTTGAAGCATTCTATGGAAAAAATCCCTTGTCAGTTCTCTGCTACATGCCAGGTGTCTTGAAGGTTCAGGAGGTTGAAAAAAATATTACTATCTGTGAGGCCATTCTCCATACCCTCACATATAATTTGGTCATGGATCATAATCGCATGAAGCAACAAGAAGATAATGATCATTCTGAATGTCAATTTGTTGAAGGGGACCATGTGTTTCTTTGTTTGCAGCCTTATAAGAATACTTCACTCAAATATAAAAATTTCCAAAAACTTGCTCCCAAATTTTATGGTCCTTATAAAATTCTCAAGCATATGGGGAATGTGGCCTACCAATAATATCTACCCAATCATTATAATATCCACCATGTTTTTCATGTCTGATGCTTAAAGAAAGTGATTGGAAATAAGTGTCAAACTTAGACCAGTCTCCTTGAGTTGGATGAAGAGGGTTCCATTTGGTTGTAGACACAAGTAGTGTTGGACCAACAAGAGTGTTGTCTCTATCAGTGCACCATAAAGGAATTGTTAATTCAGTGGAAAGATACAACTCTAGAAGATGTCACCTGGGAGCCGACCACCATTCTGCAAAAAATTCCTCATCTCAAGCCTTGAGGAAAAGGTTGTTCTTCAAGTGAGAGGGCATGTTAAGGACCTAACCTCCCTAACCCCTCACATAGGTAGAATAATATGATTTCATGTAATAAAGGTTGACATTAGTTAATACGGCCTATTTAATAAATGTGAACAAGTCAATGTAAGAAGACCCGATAGAAGCTTCCGCTTCTAGAAAGAGCTTCCTCTAGAATGTTCTTTAGAAGATAAAATTAATATAAATAAGAGTAGGTTGCATGAGAAACATTGTCTTGAGAATTATTGTAAATAAATCTATGCTCTACTAGAGGTTTCCCCCTCGAAGAGGCAAGTGAACATTGCTTTTACTAAATAAAGGTATCATTTTTCATGTTTCTCTTCTCAATACTTTGTTGTTCCATTGATATTTGCCGAATATTCATGTTTTTGCATATTATATTACATATGGTACCTTACAACCTACTCGATTGAGTGGATTTGGCAGAGTCAACTCTAATAGTAAAAAATTACATGTGGACAATATATTCCAGACTCTATGGAAGTTAGTTAGATATTGAGGCTATAAAAAGGATACCCATTGGGTAATCAATATCATCATGGAAATTATGCAATAGATCATGCAGATCAAGATGTGCAACACACACTATGATTTTATGATCATAGTGCACTTTGCTTAAGTGTTGTAACGATGTCTTTAAATACCACCCTCTGTCTTCAAAATTTTTGTTCCTCTTCGATTATCTGTAGTACTGTGTTCTCTATTTCATGTTGTGTTCCACACTATTCCCCAACATGGTACTAGAGCTGATGGTTTAAAACCTCGACCTGTTATCTACAAACCTTGCTGAGCTGGATCTGTTGTGTGATTGAATCTGGGGTGGTGATTTGTTGATTGGAAATTATTGAAACACATCAGTTTCTATCTATATATCGAAGATGGTTTTGAAGATTGATCCTATTGTTCTGAATAGATCAAATTATGTATTATGGGCACTAGATATGAAAACCCTACTGAAGAGAAAAGGACTGTGGTAGTATACAAAGGTTGCGTCCAGATCCAACAGATGATCATGTGAATTTTATTATTGATGGAAAGAAGGATGAGACTATAGGGGTCATTACGACCTACATCTCGCGAGAGATTCGACTTCACCTTAGTGGAATCGATTACCCTCATCAAGTCTGGAAGAATATGATGTCATTGTTCGACCGAGTCAATGAGAGCCATGTCATGAAGTTGGAGAAAGAGTTGATCTCCCTCGATCCTCATTCTTTTGATAGAATGGAGAACTATTTGGCATGTGTCAAATAAATCTAGTTGAAATTGGGTGAATGTGGAAACAACTATCAGAAGAAGGATGGACAACTCATTGAGTTGGTCCTGATGAAATTGAGAACACCATTTGATGTGTTCATGTCAACTTTCCACGCCAACTGGAAATTTTTATAGCCTTAATTTCTACCGTATAGGCCAAAAGGGAGTTCACAAGAAGATGAAAGCCAAAAGACATGTTTTGCTTGAGATTTGGGCCCTTTTTGGAGGTCGTTATAGGCCTCATAGGAGACAACACATGACGATCATTGCAAATCAACAATACTACAAAACTGCTGATTTGTCAAACCTTCTAGATTCATGGAGTTATGAAGAGATAGGCGAGGGATGAGTTGTATATTCATGGCATGAGCCTAGGAACTCACAACATTCGAGTTTTTAGTGGTCTCTAGAAGATCTACATGCCCTCCCAAGCCTCTTCCAAGAATATATATAACAAAGGTAGGTCTTGACCAAAGGAAAGATGAATCATTGGTAGTGTTATGCTATCCATTTGTAGAGGATATTTTCTTATTCAAAACAACTAGAAATCAGATTTACTAGTTTGATCAAGAAGCTGAGAAGAAGCAAGGAAAAATGAGTCAAAGGGAAATTGTATCAACATCCAAGGTATGAAATTTTGATGTAATTTATTTATGATTATCAATAGATCATTGGTTTTCCCCCAAATTGTTTGTGTTTAATTCATGAATGGTTTGGATTTGATTTTATGAGTGATATATCAAGGTAGATTCGAGTAGAATTAGTGATTTCTAACACTAGGGGAAGAAAGAGATTGGTCTTGTTTGTTGATTGTGTGCATGAAGTAGGTTGCAGGAGTTGGAGCTACATTTCAGAAGCTACAACAACCAAGATACAGAAGGAAAACCTTCAAAGATAAGGTATGTAATCTATACTCTCTTGGTATAATAGAAATTGCTTCTCTTAGATATAGGAAGACCAAAGAAATCTAGCTCTTTTTGTCTAGAATCAATATGCATATCCCAGGGAGATCTTACCATCCATGTTATGAGATCCCTGTGAGATTTTATCCCATAAAAGAGCTGGCGAATCTGCTGGGGAATAATATTCTCTAGTTTGGGTCTCTTTTCCAATCCATTCTCTACTTGTTTGTGATTTATATTTGTTTTCTTTCATAGACTCCTCCAAAATTTAGTTCTATCAGTTCTGATAGATTTGAGATAGGTTTGGAACATATCTGTACTTTTTTATAAAATAATTTTTTTCTGCATTATTGTGGGTTGCAATACAAGGGTCACACGAAGATCATCGCACATCATCTAGCCTGATTCCTACAATGATCTTTGTAAACTGCAGAATTTCAGAGACACTCAGGCTCTTGATATTAGAGTGTTTCCTCTGATCCATGAAGGCTTGAAATGGTTTGTTCTATTAATGATTTTACCTCCGCTTGAGTCCTTTTGTCACATGATTTGCCTTCAATTTGTGTTTGGAGTGTATTGGTGTGGCTTGTTTTTGTTTCTTGGATAGGTTCATTTTCTTTCTGAGAGATCCAGTGAAGTTGGGAAATGAATCCAACAGATTTGAGACATATCTGATAGATCTGAAACAAATCTCTCTTTTTCAAAACATTTGTAGAGCACCGCTTGTTGAAGATCATCTAACTCGCAACGAGAAAAATACACTAGTTATCATTGTAGGTTACAATAGGGATAACCAATGATGATAGTCACTTATAAAGTGAAGGGTGACCTGTGACTACTTTGATAAATTCCACAAAAAAAGGCCTATAGGGTGCAAAAAAATCCATTTTTCACAAAAACAATTCTAGGTTTTTTCCTATGAAGACTAGGGTCCCTATTATTGGACAAGAGAGCATTTATAACTTATTTTTGGAAGAGATTTTTCATTATTCTTTGCATGTCATAAAAAATAAAATGAAAATTTTCTTTTGTGATCATCCCTTTTGGATCATTTTGGGACCTCTGTTGAAAATAACATTGCAATGTTTCTTGTGAACTTTGGGGTATGAAATTGTCGTTTGGAGTGATTTATAGTCACATTTGGTTGATTTTCCTTTTGTGACTGGGTTTTACATTGATAATATCCATTCCTTGTGATTTTTGGGTTGAGATCCTGTGTAGACGTTGGAGTGTTCTAGGGGGCATCAACGCCAATATCACACTACCCTTTGCTTGTCGAAATTGTTGGTTTTCCATTTGCATTTTGTGTTCTTGTATAGATAAGAAATCGTTATTCATTACACTTGGAAAAGTTACAAAAACAAAAAAATTTCATGCTTGTGAGATTTTGAAGCATTAGAGAAAGAGTTTGCATTGTTGAATTGTTTGGTTTCAATTCTTGAAAAAAGTTTCATATCTGAACTGTTTGTTGGCTGCTTGGTGTGTGTGAGGTTTCATTTTCAAGAGTACAATTTTTTTTTTCTCTTTTCCCTCCTATAGCTAGATTTCATTGAATCGAAATAATTGCATTGACATCTTTACATTTGCTTGGTTGGGTCAAGAGTCACAACATCACCAAAAAGTTTCATCCATCTCCCTTTGACTTAAACAACATGCATTAAAAATAATTGCGTAATCTAAAATTTATTAGACACTTTTCTTTCATAGTGAACCAATAATAGATAGGCTTAGGGCCTTCTAATAGGATTCGAAAGTAAATTCTCCAAGGACATGAAAAATAAACTTAGGAGTCACTAAAAGTGATAAATCCATTCTTGCAACCAATGTGTTGGGAGCCTCCTCTAACACGGGACTTAAGCACAATGTCAAATCGGGGCAAGTAGGGAGATTACCCCTCTCTATATGTTTTTTTGTTTGTTGTATGACTTCGATTGTTACGTATAAGGAGGTTTCATTGGTGCCACACCTTTGAAGCTTCGGGCTTAGTTACTATTCCCTTACATGCGGTCGAACCTACGACTATTCACCTGGTCATTCACTGTGAGGTGGTAGCCTTAGTGACCATTCCTATGTATCCACATAGGTGACTGAAGGTGGGACGTGGTTGTAGTACCTGGGGTAGACATCCTTTCACTGTATACGCTCCTCTAGAGGGTTCCTACCTTAATAAATGGTACTTTCATTGGTAAGGGTTGTTTCACATAGATCATTGTAACTGCTCATTATACCTTCACTAACCAATCTTGTGGGGACTTCATCTCCCCCATAGGGTTGGTTTTCAGAAGGCCCGTGAGCCAATTGGTTTGCTTGTTGTTGTATTAGATTGATTAGGGGTGTGCTCTTTGAGTCAGAGTCTAGGTTCACCATAGGTTGAATTATGTTTAGATTTGCACATATTACATTCATCATGGATGAATCATCGTGTTGATCCCATCAACTACGAGGACTTGATCTAATCACAGAGGTGCAACCGCCTCTAAAGTGGTGTGAGATGGGTGACAAATAATTTGAAGGGCCTCAAGTTTGGTTTGAAAAGACTAGTTTCATAGAAGTAGAAGTGGTAGAAGAACATCCTCCACCAAATTTTAATCCTCCTTTGACTGAGCCAGATGCACCTCTACTTGCCTAGGTAAGGGAAATTTTTAGTGAGAATTTTTCTTTCTTTAGTCATCCTCCCACCATGTCAGGATAGAGTGTTTCGTCCAATGTACTTGATCCATCAAGCCCATCAAAAAGTAGGACAGGGGGAAATCCCCTCAAGGGCATCCCATTTATTTCCATGTTACCATCCCTTAGAAAAATTGGACCTACACCATCCATGCCTTTTTCTACCAGTCCCTCGATCTAGGGGACGCTGACTGTGTCATCCTTTCCATTTTTTAGTATACCTACCATTCCTACACCCACCCCATCCATTTTGATGCCCATTTATAGATCCTTTTCCGATGGGGGGAGAGCCTTTGTTTCAGCATGGAAGGTGGAAATCCTTCCACCTCCGCCAATCCTATGAGCAACCCGACATCATCAAGTGTGGGTGTACCTTTTGTGTGGACTATTTTTGTTAGTTTTGGGGGTGTCCCTAGTCAGGCCGAATGCAATAATACATCAAGGGGTTTCAAATTTTCTTGGGTTATCACACTCTTCCCTAGGGGCACATCCCTTGGGGGAATTTTTTCACAACGGGGAGGATTTCCTTTTGTTATCACATCCGGCCCTAGGGATTTCTTCCCTAGGACTAATTTTGGGAATGTTTTTTCTGTAGGGTCCACATTTACCCCTAAGAGCATATTTGGTTTTGGGAGCATTCATGCTCCTGGAAGTGCCACCATTCCTAGGGGAAATCACCCTTTGGGATATCCTCAACCCTCTAGTAGTACAAATATAGGGTGACTGCAAGGTCCATCTGGGAAAACAAAGACTTCACCTCCCTCATGGTATTCATTTTATCATACATTGTTTCCATTCCTTGTAACATTAGACTTTCCTTATCTGTCGCAATTGACAAATGACCCTATAAACCATAACCCTTCATGGTCGAAAATGACTTCAAAGATGCCATCCAATATCCTGAAGTTTGATAGAAAGACAGGGGAGGACCTCTCCAACACATCATGACATACCACTTATGGTGCTCATCCAACTCATTGATGGATGACATTGTGAGGCTATGTCTTTTCCAAAGATTCTCGACTAGAACTGCTGCCAATTGCTATATTGAATTACTAGGTGGTTCCTTTAAAAGCTTCAATGACTTAGCAATGGCGATCCTTACACACTACCAACTTCCCATTAGGTACGAAATAGGAAAATAACTCTTGACTTCACTGCATCAGGATACTGCCACTCACATTTCTGATCCCATTCATGAGTCATGACAGATATGTAGAATGATCAAGACACAAATCTCCAATAATATCTTGATGGAGTGGTTCAACAAATCCCTCCTTCCAACCATTTTGTTGTGACAGGAACTATAACCCTCCATTTTCCTTTACTTATATTTGCATCTTCTTTAGAAAATGGAGCCCCTTGTTTTTTAATGTGGAAAGAGATTTTATTTTGCCTCTCTTTACCTCAAGTCTCTTAAGGAAATCATGTTCACCTTAAGAAAGCATGTGCAAAAGGAAGTACTACGGAATTTTCATTTTTGAGCAAGTTAGGAGAAATCGACAAAGTTAGTTCTAACTCCTCTGATGTGAATCTCTGGAGTTACCTTTAGCTCCTCTGATTCACATTGTGATATTTTCTCTCTTCACCACTGATACCTTTACTCATTGCACAAGTTATCACTAACTCCTTTGATTCCCATCAGATCAATCTCCAATTCTATGAATGTATTCAGAGAACTTCCTCTCAAGTCCTTTGACCATAACCACTCTACTCACTCAACATTAAATGCTCAAAACCCCAATTCCTATATTTATCAGGCCACAACGAATGTTTCTTTATCGCGCTTAGACAATGTGAGAGGAGTTGATTTCAAAACAAAAGCGTGTCAAGTTATCACGGCCGGACTCATATCCCATCAATACCCTCCACATGGCATTAGGTAAACATGTATGTATGAGCTTTTCCCTCCCTGCTAGGGTTATGGTTTTTCTCCCTTTTATTCATACTCCGCTTTGTTTCTTTCTACTTCCACTTTTCCACACCAATATTTTCGACTACCTTATCCTTAGCCCACTCTACAAATAGTGGTTACCAAGCCCTGTTAACCTCTTGGAGGCTTTAGCATTAACTCTGATTTTCATCGAAGAAGTTAGTCGTTAAATCTCTGATTTTTCCTTTCAAGCACTTTTTTCAATCGTTCTTCCTCAAATTTCTACCAAGTTTCTCAAGCATTCCTGCCATCACTTTAATATATTTATATGATGACTCCCTACCCAGTGGTGACACTAATGATTCCTATGGTAATTCAAACTCTTTAGTCACACTCAATTGTATATTATATTCTAATATATGTGCTTAACTCATCTTTCATTGCAGGTTCAAGTATGTCACCTCGAAAGAAAACGATAAGCAAAGCATACACAACTGAGGCTTCTGGTAGTGGCCAATAAGGAGAAGGTGAGCCATAAATCATCGGAGCCACATATGATGATACATCAAGACTACTGGAAAAGGACAAAAAAACATTGAAATGGGGAGAAATATACCATATGTTAAAAAATCAAATTTCTCCAATGAAGTTGAAGATCCAGACGAACTTCAAGTATTCAAGAATATTAGGAAGTCATGCATATTATGAGTAGCATCACACCCAACAATATTCCCATGTGCAGATGTTATCACATGGATCCCAAAGAACATAGATGTAAGCGACATATACATCTACAATGCAACAAAAGACCCCATAGCATCATACAAACCAAATTATTTGGAAAAGTGTTATCATATTGAGAAAGGAAGCAAGAGGCTAGATAACACGCTCCTTGGTGAGTTTGAGTACACACCAAAGGACTTGTTCCCAAAATGGTACAGGGAAGAAAAAAAATTCAAGTACATACCTAAAAGTGGAGATCCCAAAAGTTCCCTAAGAAGATCTTGCCAGTACCTAGTAGCCATGTTGTGCAGATTATATGGGGAACTTGATGCATTGCAATTCTCCCTAACTTACATGCCTTTAATCTACTACTATGCAGATGAAGGAGCATCGTTCAACTGGGAAGACATCATGTCTGAGAATCTCATGGTGTCCATCTCTGGGGTAAAGGAAGCCCAACCATGAATGTTTCCAAGCTTCCATATGTCTTCATGCTTGCTTGACATCATGTGCACAACTCACAAATACCGTAGGATGGGGTGGAGTTGGAAAGAATCTGAACCTACAATTCATGTATATTGTAAAGTTCTTTGGGAGCACAAGTACCACACAAAATACCAAAGGATATGTGAGCACTTTTAGCCCAATTATATGAGTTTATTTTCTGCTCCACCCCCCCATGCATGATTGACAAAGCCATAACAGTCATAAGGAGAATTGGGGATTGGTATCTCATGGAGCATGAAATTTATATAAGGGTATACCGTGTAATGAAACCACCCCATATGCTCCCTCAATTTGTACCCTACAATCTTGTACTCCAAGAAGTGGCATACCAGACCATCATACATGGAGCTGGAGGAATTTTATATCGTTTGAAGAAATAAATTTGGCCTCCACTGCCATCATATGTTGGAAATTACTTCTTCAAAAATATTAAGCAGGCCCAAGCAGAGGTAAATACCTTGTTTTCTTATCACTTTGAGAGAAGAGAGATACATGAGACATGACCCCAAGAACACTGTGAGAGAACATTTCAACAAGATCATTATGCCTTAGGAATATACCACCGATATTTGGGAGGAATAAGAAGTGCACCAAAACACACGAACCTATGACGATGTCATCTTAAAAAGGTGTGGCCAACTAAGAGGAAGGATTTCAGATGAAGAAAAGGTTAGGGAGGAAGCCAAGCAAAAAGTAGAGGAATAAGAAGATGATCAATCTCCTCATAATTCCTCCTAGATACATTCAATTTCAATAGAAGAGGTAGAGTAAGGACTGATCGATAAAAAGAGGAGGGACAAAGAGAGAGTCTTAAAAAATAAAAATGATGCAGGAAATAAGAAGTGAAAGATAAAAGCATACAAGGCCAAGGCTAGAGCTAAGGTAGAGGCAAATGCTACAACAGAGCGAGAAGTCAAACAAAAGGAGCACGCAACAAGGGAAGCAACAACAAGAGCCACAACAAAGAAAGCATAAAAGGAAGCTAAATAGGGATCCGACAAAGCGGTTGAGGTCGAGAGACAACAGAAAGATCCAGAAGACAGAGTGGGTGATACTCACCTAATGGAAACAAATATCCCAGAAATGTCTACTATAGATATAGGAAAATACATAACGGGTGGTGGTTTAAGGTTTAGGCTCTGGGAGCCATTCAAACCAAGTGAGATACTTGAATTAAGGAGATTCATCTATGACAGTAAGATAGGAATAATTGTACAGGAACAAGTGAAGAAAGTGTCGATGACAGAAGGAATGCCTATCTCGATTGTCACACACGTTCCTATGATGGGAGATGTAAGGGAAGATCCCATAGCTACGACCACAATCAGATCCACATTTATGAACACCAATGCAGACAACATTTAGAGACTGTGCGAACATAATGAAGAGAAAGAAGCAATGATCACAGAGATAGAAGAAAAGCTTCAACAAGTCAGAATTGATGAAAGAAGCCTTCAGATTTTCAAGGTTAGTGTTGAAAAGGTCAAAAGTGAGCTAGAAGAAGCCATCATATACATGTATGCTAACCTGCACCTCTTTCAAAACATAGCTGCAATAATCATTGAGCAGAATAATCAGATACAGACAAAGCTGACACAATACAAAACTATCCGAGAAGGCATTAATGACATCGACAAATGGATTTCTGAAAATCCTGACACACCTCAAGAATTACACAGACCATAAAAAATATATAGAAAAATAGACATGTATATGGTTGACCATTTTCAACAAGTGGGGCATAAATTCGATAGGGAGGTCACTAAATCACTGGAAATATGATCAAGGATACACAAAGCTACACAGGAATTGATCAAGAGAAACAAACTACCAAATCTAGACAAGCTTGGAAAAAATATCATGACAGAGGAGCTGGTAGACAAGGTGCATGCCAACACAAATCAAAGGAGAGCACTAGTTGAAGCAACCACTACCATCACCACTGACCTCATAGATCATTACTTGCTGTAACTGGTAAAACTCCATACCATGATACGAGCTTTTATGACCACGCTGACAAAAGACATGAGCACCTTGGAGGATAGTATGGCCATGAACAATGTAGATTTGGAGCATCTAGTTTACAGAAGAATCAAATCCATGTTCGACCAACTAGAAATATGGACAATATACATTAGAAACAAAACTCGTTAATAAAGAAAAAATAATAGCTTAGTGATGACAACACTTGTTTGTATTTTGTCTTTTTCTTAACGAACCTCATTTTTGTCCTTATTATACACTTGCCATTAGGAATAAGAAGCTGAACCATTTGTAACTGCTTGTTCAAGAAGAAGGTGAAGAGTCACCTAGAAGTCACTTAGAAAATTGTATAAAGTAGAGTGCATGCCCATTTGTAAAGGGATTTTGACTCTTCAAACATTGTCTATTTTCTGAACAATTTTGGGAACAAAATGTTGACTAAAATTGAAGAGTTTTCTTTGGAGTTTTCATGTATTATTGTTGAAATTGATAATAAGGAGAAGCCCTCATGGAGGAATTTTGGATAAGTAATTCGTTTTTGTGGAACAATCCAAGCGGTGAATTATTTCAAGTGAAGATGAATGTTGTTCACACGAGCTGTAAGAATTCTAGTTTGTTTATGGATTAACTCTTATGCAATCTATGATATTCTACAGATTTAAGGGTTTCTTCATATACCTTTATGCCTTGAGCTTTCTAATTTGTCAATGGGTGCATTGTTGTAATTTAGACTAATTTGGTTATATGTTTGTGTACACACTTGTTTATGATTCTGCTCTTCTATTCCAACTATCTGTGTAGGAGTTTACGCAGGATTCAGTTTCATTTTTCAACTCACTGGTTACTTTAGTTTTCTCTTAGCTAGGATAGGTTAAAGTAGATTAGTAATAGATTAGTTTACATTTCATACATAGTCTTGATCTACTTCTTTGCATTGCATATCCACTCATCATCTATCCTCATCGACAAACCAGTTTGTAACCGGTCAAAACCCCCCAAAATAGTACCAATGGAAGTCATGCCAAATTACGGATGGGACTCCTAATCCAAATAGTGCATGGGACTCCTAATCCAAACAATGCATAGTCTACTTAGAATTGTGCACCGAGGAGTACCCCTTGTTGTTGTTAGGAGAATTTAGACCCGTCAATAGAATTGTTGCTAGAAGGAGGGCCATTTTTTATGGCTTGTATAAATTATTTACACAACATAAATCAATCCTCAGGGAATAATCCCAATCCTTATTTTTTCCCTCGAATCGAATATGAACAAGAAGTTACCTACAAAGACTCAAATCCTAATTTTTGAAGTGCCTCAGGTAGTCCAAAAACACATTCCGAAACTTGGTTTCGCGTACCAAGAGAAGAGATCTCTGAAACCCGTACGATTACACGTGCTTACTCAAAACTACTTGGTAAGCTACTGACAACCCCTGAGCTTCCTAGGATGAAAGTGAATCATGTAGGAAGGCCTAATACAGATCTTGATTTCTGCGTTAAATCCATAGACGACCTCATAAAAAATGCCCTACAAGAAATTCCAGGACCCTTGGGTCGAGCTGCACATTTCCTTGTCGAACCTGAGGATGAACTTGAAGGTGAACACCCAAAAATCACACTAGAACAAATAATGGAGGAAAAAAGGAACAAAATTTCCCCCATAGGAAATTCTCCATATTTCCTTGTTTACGGGAAATAAGTCATTTTACCCTCAAATATCTACCTTCCTTCCTTACAACTCACTCAACAATCCTGAAGAAGATAATGCCCCATCATTCAACGATGCATCAACACCCTGCTAAGTTTATAAGAGAGTCGCACTAAAGCCAAAAGCAAGTTTGAATCTCACCAACAGACCATGAAACATTGGTTTGATAAGAAATCTACCAGTGAGAAAGAATTCCAAGTTGGAGACTTAGTTCTCAAATGGAACAATCCACACGAAGATAAAAAGAAACATTTAATTTTCCAGCAACTTTGGCTCGATCCTTACCTCATCAAAGAAAAAATTGGTCAAGGTACCTTTTAGTTACAAACCTTCAGGGGGAAGTTGATCCCATCCCTGTTAATGACCAAATCCTCAAACATTACATCAACTAGCCATTGAGGCTGCTTTCACTTGTACATAGATAAACTTTTCCCTGGTTTTGGTTTTGTTTTGTTTTTTCCTTTTGTTTCCCAATATGTTTTGATTGGACTTTTTGATCCTTCTTGAGAGTTTCCACCTCGATTTTGAGTCCCTATAACTTAGTCATGGTCATATATTTAAGTCATAGCACATTTGGTGTAAATAACCTAACATTTATGTGATATGGTGTTCAATCCACATATCTACCTAGCCATGTAAGCCCCATTGTGTATTATCCCAAGTAATATATGGTGGAGGAACATAGCTCATTAATACATAAGAATAGTGAAACAAAACAGAGAACCAAGAGACTCAACTTAAGACCATATTGCTACATTATGCGAACTAAAATGAAAATGATTTAGAAGAGGTGTTCCCTGTATGCCAGGAGTCGTAACTCAGGAAGTTCACTTTTATGTAATCAAGTTAGAAGATCTCACCATCACAGGTTCCATCCCTAGTGCCTTTAAAGGTTAAATGGAATCCCCCCCATCCACCTCTCTCTAAACAAAAGAGAATCAAATCTTATAAAAGGTAGAGGCTAGCAGTGGAGCAAGGCTTGTGACACTAGGGTGACTCCGTTTGGGCTATGGATGCCCGCTGGTAGTGGAACAATACTAGAGGAATGCACTATGACTTTTATTCTCAACATTCTTGACGTTTCTTTCCTATTATACTTCTTACACCTCCTCCGCTAGCCATTTCTCATATAAATAAGAATTAATTTGAAAACAATCTCGTCAAAGGAAGAGTCTTGCCCCTCATTGTGTCAATCCTAGTTCTTTTTGGATCCAAGCTATGGGACCTATATTTTCTCTCTTATGATTTTTCATAGTGAATTAAGGGTAAAATCATGAACATGGGTAACACTTTTGTCAGAATCGGGTCTCTAAAATTCCTAGCGGCATTTTTTCGGCTGGAAAAATGTTTCTAGGAATTTTTTCGGCCGAAAATTTGCACGTCAAATTGAACGACGCCCTCGATATTTGTGTACAATATTTTTTGGATGAATTTTTTTTCCTGCGGTAAGCATATTTCGGCCGAAACGTTTATTTTTAATAGATTCCGTTAAAAACTAGGTTTCGGCCGAAAGAATATTTCGACCGAAAACTTGAAAATGGGAATGTTTGCAGGAAATTGCAAATTCTCTCCAACTTACTTGATCTTTGGAGGTAGCAAACTCCTACAAATACTCATAATTTAGTTTCGGAATTGATACCAACATTTTCAAAATTGAATCTACTTTCATTGGATATAATTTATTTTCATTTTCATTGTTTTTATCTAATTTTATAAAAAAATCACTGCATAATATTTTTAGGCGAGATTATGATTCAATGAAATGAAAAATCCATATCTCTAAAAATACACTGTGGAAAATTATGGAAAATTTATAATCATAATTCTTAAACTGTTCTCTTCAAAAGAGTATTTTTAGATTTTACTTTGAAGTAAAAATTAAGATACATACATGGTGGGGGAAAACACATGTTTAAAATCTGTAACTTTTTCAGATTGGTCAACTTAAAAAAATTCTAGAAATTATAATATTCATCCGTTAGATTCAAAACTATAGTCATCACAAAATAGAGTCTCTATAGATTGTTGTAGTATATTTCATTTGTCAAAAACAAAAGTTTAATAATGGATACATTGTTGGGGGAAAAAATAACTCATTATCTTTCCCTTCATTTTTAAGGAACATATTGTCAAACAATTTCCAAATTGACATATCCAATCTCAATAAAAAAATATTGAAAAATAGTCAGTAGAAATCTAACAAAATTGTTCACAAGTTTTTTTTTACAGTAAAGTAAAATTCTAAATAAAAAAAAATACTTTTGTTTTCCAAAAGTTGAAGAACCTAATAAAATAAAATAAAAATTCTCATAAAACAAGCAAAAGTGTTACACATCTTCATGATTTTACCCTGAAC